>PQWD01012469.1:0-40073 GCA_019425675.1 Leucinodes orbonalis | reverse complement strand
TGAGGTAGCGGGATAACCCGCTACTTCGTTTATATAGGTGAGTTAAATGTCGATATCTCATAAGATATACATTTATGGTGAATTATGTCAAGGAAAATTTTGTTATAAAATGAAATACTTTGATAATAAAGTATTTATTTAGATAATGGTATTAATATCATATTATGCAAACACAATTCGCTAATGATGTATATTTTAGATTTTTTTTGAGAGAAAGGAAGAAGAAAATATTTATTGGCGGCAATAAAAATTTGTAACATGTTATTCCTTAATATTAAAAATAATTATAATACTACGAAATGGTGGCCAATGGTGACCAAATTGGCTAATGCCAAGACAGTTTTGTCAAGGCGCTGCTTTAGCGAAGAAAATTGTTATAGGGCGCTAACCTTAAATGATAGACGTATGGTGTCGCGGACTTTTTTGTAGACCGTTAAAAAGAGGAACAATACTCTCACACATGACTTGGACGAAATTTTCACCGTTTACGCAGCGGAAGCTCCAAGTATGAAAAAAACCCCGATTTTGAAACATTCGTCATTGCTGCTCCGCTTCTATTGCTCGTAGTAATGTTATAGCCTATAGCCTTCTCGATAAATAATCTAACACTGATAAATTTTTCAAATCGATTCATTAGTTCCTGAGTTAAGCGCGTTCAAACAAACAAACTCTTCAGTTTTATAATATTAGTATAGATAAATCTATTGTACTCAAATGTACGACTGCATACTTGAATAAGATTATTCATTTTAAGATTTTAACTATACGCTTTTGCAAATAATACCTACAGTGCTCTGATTGGTGGATGTTGACAATGGAAAACTTGAAAATGTGTAAGTTTCGATTATCCCAGTTTATCAGTACTTTCACAATATTTGTTTTCATATATTTGTTAATGATTGAATTACATAATCTTTTAATAAATTATCATTATATATGGTTACATAATATTTGTATTATTTTATAAGTTTCTTAATCATACTTGAGTGTTATATATAAAAAATATAAATATAAATGTTGGTAAGGTTGGGTTAGAACTGTGACCTCAACAAAAGGAAACCTCAGAAACAATTTTTGTTTTAAAATTCTAAACAACGACGTAGATTTACTATTGTAGTTATGGCCACTATTAATCTTTCGTAGCTCTGTTTTTAATTTCACTTTTCTCACTTTACGGGTGAGCTCGGTAAGTTAATCAATTTATAAAATGCAAGCGTTAAATAATACAATTTGTCTCTGGTGTAGAATCCAACAAAAGTTTATCAATTTCCTAGGATATTGATAAATTTGCGGTTCTTGTTATTTTCCGATGACATATGTTCATATGCGTGATTCTTTAAATATTACAAACAAACACTCCAATTTTATTTGAATGTATAGGTAGATAAAATCCAATGAAAAAAATATGTATAAAATAATGATAATTAAAAGGTAAATAGACCGACTTGTGTCAGTCAATGTACGTACAAAACAAACCAATCGGAAGATCGAACCATTTTAAAAAAGTATCAAAGAATTGCCGATTCCAGCATTATTCACGGCTGAAATCTCATTGATTCATTCATTAATTTCATTCGCTTTCCAAATAAATTGAACCGCGTTTCAATCCACCAAAATATATTTTATCAAATAATGGGAAAACTGAGGAAGGCGTAAGATGATGCTGATTCCGATAATTATATTGAGGAGATAAATAACGGTGACTCCGAGAGTTTGTTAAGCTATTACAAACAAAATTCTAACTTGTATTGTCAAATTAATTACTTCGTCAATTAAGTCTTGTGATACGTTAGTACGCCTTATGAGTTGTGTCGTTTGAAATGAGTATAAACAATGTAATAAATTTTGAATAAATAATACATATCCTGACTGACATTGACACAGCGCCATCTAGACCAAGTTAAAGGGAAGCCTGTAGTATGGGCATAAACAACGGATAAATATACTTATATACAGTTTTTTTATCCATACATAGAAACACCCAGACAAACAGACATGGTCATGCATACAAATGTTTGTACTGCCCGGAGATCGAACCCGGAACTTGGTGTAGTAGCCGACGTCTCAACTAAAACCTACACCAAATGGATCGTCAAATATTATTACCATTTTTTGTTTTTAAAGAATTCTCCGCGCTATTTGCATGCGTTCAAACCAGTTTTTAAAACATTTATTCCAAAGCTTCTTCGGGAGAACTGAAACGTTGACCACGAAGACTTTGCTTAATTTTGGGAAACGTAAAAAAACCATTAGGACTCAAGTTTAGGCTGTAGGGCGGATCTAAAATTTCGACATATTGGATGAGCATCCAATATGTCGAAATGACTATATGTTGAGCAACAATGATGTAAAAAAGTATGGATTCATGATATGCTCACAAAACAATCGAAAAAAGTGTTCCGAATGCAGCGATAGCACACATACACATATTCCAAATTAGCGTACATCTACCTGAACAAAGAGCCTACAACTTTATCCCGTTCGGGGACGCCCTTAGGCTCGTTGTGTAAATATTAAGGCTGAGAGCCATCTGCGCTCGCCACTTGCGCCTACAACTGTATTCTCTTGAGCAGTTCCTTTTTGCGGCACAGATGGCGTATCTACCTTTATATATACAGACTATCATTTTAAGCAGTGGCCCACGTCGCCCACGCCTTACCCCGCCTCTGCTCCGAGTACAACATACTTTTCCAATGTATTTATGTAAATCACTCCGTACCGCCGACTCATAAGGGCAAGGGCTGCGTTTCTTATGGCCCTATAAATCAAAAGTAGGCCCATTTGCCACCACAATACTTTGCTTATGATGTTTTTACACGAATATCGGTACCTGTAACCTGTTTGAAGTTACCAGAGCAGGATATAGGAGGGTGTAGATTGTATGTAAGTTAGAAGCAGTAATCAAAATTAGGTATTAAAATAAATGAATGCCCTTCATCTAGACAACACCAGCTCTGACACCAGAAATGATGAAGAAAATCAGTAGCGAAAAGAGATGATACGAGTAACAGACATTTTATGTGTTGGCACCAATTCCGCAATATAGACTTTGGTCTACATATATTGCGGATTCTGTTCTTTGAGCAATGCATCTTATCCGTACTAACATACGCAGATGAGACATGGGGACTGACTGTGAAATTGGTTCACAACTTTGAAGTCACTCAACGGGCAATGGGTCGAGCGATGCTCGGAGTTTCGTTAAAGCTGACTACTTCTGAAGCAGATACCGCGTCTTAGTAAACATATCTTAGGACACCCTCAGGCCCAATGGACCGATGACTTGAAGAAGGTCGCTGATGGAAGCTAAATGCGAATAACGGAGGACCGGGAAATCTGGAACCCTATGGGGGAGACCGTTTCCCCATAGGAACGTTGAAGACTGAGATAGGTTGAAGAGAGCGGATTTACACCTATGAGAAATTAGACAATGAACTGGCATAGGCACTAATTTGAAAATTAAAAGCTTGGTTTTAAGATTACAGCTGTCAGTAGTCTCTTGCTTGATTTGTTGCTTGAGTAATGTACAGATTTCTGGATATATGCGACATAAGAAAAATCGATTACCGTTTTAGTTTGAAAAATGGCATGTTGTTTTTCGCAATTTTCGGAATGGTAAGTACCTAACTAAAAATAAAAAGTTGTAAAAGAACGACTAGTCAAATTGTTATAGGTACGCGAAAGCTGCACTCACAAGTCTCACAACCATGGACATTTAATACAACATGTTTTTTATGAAATGAAAATCTTATTGACTTAGGACTGCCGGTTATCCTGCAAATACCAAAGTAAGCTCATGCTTTTTCTCTCCATTCTCTCCAGGCTTTCCATTCAATTAGTTATCCCGCAGCCCTTCCGTCCAGCCTTTAAACTCTTTACTCTGCACAGCACATTCAAACCCTTATCGCCCACTCTAATTATTGGATAGCAGCAAACAGCACGATCACGTGAGCCCCGCAAACGTCCTCGCGACATCCGAATTGCGTAAATCACGAAACAAATAAAACCCGGAGCAGTAGGTACATTTGTACTACAGGCACTTATTAGGTCGGTTTTTTCCCAAACACTTAACTGGGTTACTTAGCTCCCTCTGCAGCGTTCTAAGGCGAGGGTAGACTCCTACTCTAGGACGCTCTAGCTAGAGGCTCATTACTTTATTAAGGCTGAGAGCCTACGTTTGTCACTTGACTGTGCTGTGAAGGCCAACAGGGAAAAGCGCATCCGGAAATAGCAGCGACATCTACTAAAACTTCTACGTGACGCTGTGCAAACTTTATTGGTCAAATCTGGATTGAGATATTAAACTCATATTCTAATACTGCCCTGTCTTTGCCTTATCCTTCGAGGATAAATAAGTGATTAGTATTGTTTACCTTTAAATTAGCCTGTCAAGTATCTATATGTAAGTAAGAATGAGTCCTTGACTAAAGACCAGTATTTCATTCGCAAAATCGAAATAATACCTTGAAGAAATGTTTGAAATGTTTTCGAAAGAAGCACAACTAGTAACTCGATCGATTTAAGTAGGGTACGCCTTGACAAATCGGTTACGACACCAAAGGGCACAGAAACGATTTTTCTGTAAGCAGGTCTAAATATTTATATGTATAAATGTGAATTAAGTATGTAGGTATCTATGTGTTGTATGTGTATCATTCACGCATCAAGTTTTTGTTGATGGGATTTTTTCTATTGTTTTTGTAAGTTGATAGGTATTTTTAGTGTTTATTTTTTCTTACGTACTGATTAATAGGTTTTAAGTTGTAACTAGTTGTAGTTGTAATAAGATAGTACTTATTTGGTGATACTTAAATGGTGATATAATTGGTCTTTTCAGTTATGATGTTCTGAACTCCTTATCGAAAGATCCCACAAGCTGTCTCGCATACTGCAAAAGGATATCTACACATCGCTTTATATCTTTGTATTTATGCTTTACTCGATCTGTGTGCTTATAATGTTAGCAAATTTTTATAAAACCTTGTTAAAAAAAATATTATTTTTCTTATTTAACATGACTTTTTATATATAAGTTATTATTATATTGATAATATAATCGGTGGCTCAATCATGTGGACTGTTTACATCCTACCGGGAGGGCGCAGGTTCAAATCCCGCCACGTACCAATGTGATTTCGAGTTTCCGTAATTATATATGTACTTTTATCCAGCGCTCTTACGGTGAAGGAAAACATCGTGAGGAAACCTGCACACGCCTGCGAAGAGATTCAAAGGCTGTGCGTGAAGTCGGCCAATCCGCACTGGGCCCACGTGGACGACTAAGGCCTATACACCCTTTACGGGTAGGCTCGTGCCCCTCAGTGGAGACGTTTAACGAGCTGATGATGATGGTGATAAAAAAAAAACATTTAAATTTTGACCATTACGCGTCACTGAAAGGGTTATAATCAAAATCACGAGCACACTACTATCATTGACATGTAGCAAGTGGCTTCATTATGAATGAAAATTCTGCCCAACTGACGGGATGGGCAGAATTTTGCCGCGGACACTTTGAGTCAGATTGTGCGTCTAATTAGTTTATTTTTTATTTTAGAATTAAAACTATAATATCAAATAAAACGTCCCCATTACAAATGCTTTACCGTTTATTCAAATGAAAGCAAACATTTATTTTAAACATAACATGATCTCGTACCACATAAATGACTACAACTCAAAGGCCACGCGTGATAATTACTTACATTCCATATTTACATGACCAGCATACACTTAAAAGAAGAAACACATAGTTACAACTGTACAAACAGCCTTTTAAAAATACCGAAGTCAGTATAGTCACAATAATATAATTTTACTTAAATTTCCTTCAATACTGTCAGAATGACTGCAAAAAAAGTCAAAAGTAATATTTTAATTTTTTCGGAAACTGTTGCTTACTGGAAATTGACCTTTTCTTAGCGAAGTATTTAAATTGAAATAGGAAGTATAATTCCATGAAAGTTAAATTCTTAGAACCTCTGTACATTACAATTGACTGCTATTAAAAAGGCTATATTATATATTGCTTGTAACCGAGGCTGTACAGTCGTAACTTTGTATTCCTTCATTTAAACAGTCCAAGAGTTACAGAAACCAATTGTACTAAAGCTAATCAAATCACTGGTAATCAATACTATGATACAAAACTTAAACTATTACTATACAAATAGAAAACTTACAATTTGGCATTTAAACTTCTACGATGGTCGAATGGTCACTTTTGTTCCTCGAATTCATTGCAAATATAATGCAAAAGTAACGTTATATACTAAGATTATATACCTACAGATCAATGGAAAATCTTTCTACATAGAGTTTAATTAAAATGTCATTTTCAAGTATTTAACATGGAAATGGGTTTTATGTCAAATTGTGGAGATATACGGGGTAGTTCCCGCTCGTCACCCCTTGCTTTTCCCCCCCAGAGACGAGTGGGAATTTTAGTATTTTTCTTTTAATTTTAGTAGACGATTAGTTTTGTTTCAAGGTAATAAAGTAATTTAAGAAACAATATGGTTATTGTAGAGTTGATAAAGTTACAAAGTTTTATTAGGGGCGACGAGTGGGATTTTTTTCAATGAATCTGTTTTCGAATATAACTTATTGTATTACACTTGAGTACTTCGAAAACAGTAACATACATCAGTTTCCTAACATATTTTTTAAAGATGTGCTTACAGAAATTAATTTATCAGATTAACTCGCATAACGTATATATCCACCAGATTTTTTTTTATTGTCTGGATAAAAATTCATAATACAATTTCTTAGTGGCAGTGATTCTTAGCGGCAGTGATTTAGCGCGCTACATTCATACTTATGAGCTAGAATACAAATATTTTTTATCATACGTATTGCATAACATCCGTTTCAGAATATTTCTGAGTAATGTCTGTCACTAATAATTTTGTATGATAGATGTAGAAAATGTGTATTTAAAAAATGTGTTTTATGACTATTATACAACTATAAGTCATATAATCTATGCATTTATTTTATTATGCTTCACTTTTGTGTTATAAAAATGTATTGTTTGCAAGACTTTGAACCCGACAAAACAGTGTCAACTTCTCTTATTAAAATCTTAAATTTAATATCACTGCAAACTTCTCATTCGTTAGTTCATGACCTGTAAGGTTTGAAACTTTCAGGTCTTGCAAATAGTTAATCACTATCAGTGATAATCAGATAAAAAAGTTAAACCGTCCCGCAGTTACTTTTATGACTTTTGCTGTTCTGACGTTTATGGCTTCAAGCTTTACATGCACAATCACTAAGACATCCATCAAAAAATGTCCGAGCATATACATATAATTATTGTTATATTTAGGACGTAAAATTATTCATTTAAATTTTGACCTTAACGCGTCATAGAAAGAGTACAAAATCAAAAGCACGGGCACACTACTATGTCATTATGACATGTACCGAGCGACGTGATTATGAATTAGAATTCTATTAACTGACGTGATGAGCAGAGTTTTGCCGCGGACACTTTTTGAGTGCGATTGTGCATCTGGTTAGAACATTGTTTGTCTGAATTCGAGCCTTATAAAATCGCCAAAGACTCGCTTAGGAAGTTATCCTACCCCACAACAAATGGATTTTCTATTATCTTACCGCTATAGTATTCGATTAGATAAGTGGGATACATTTCTTGTGTTTTCAAACTTAAGTTTTCGAGTTTACGTATACTATTGTTAGGTTGTGTATCATAAGTTGCAATAGAAACGAAAAAATTTAAACTGTTGTTAAAAACTGTATCAGAATTAAAAAAATCTATGCAGATTTCAGCAACTCATTAAGTGCATCTCAGAGTGGAATTCGAATTTATTTCAGCATTTATTTCTTTCTTTATGCAAGCTCGACTTAGGTAATTGCAATAGAAACTTTAAAGATTAATAGAACTTGTATTTTATTGGTATCAACAAACTGTTCTTTAACTAAGATCTATGCAACGATTAAGTGCATTCTCAGAATGGGACTCGAATCTCGCCTAGATCTTTTAAGGAAGCGCTAAGTGATACATTGTTTTGGGAAGTAGCTATATTATTACATAACACCGATTACAAACCGTACTATTCATCCTTCCAAACTTTTTCATCCACCCTAAGCTTTTTCGTGCAACTCTCCTCTGTATTAAAGCTCACTTTCCTCTTCAGACCTTTCGGGTGTTTCTCACTATCCACACTGCTTAGTCTGCCGCTGCCTTCCGAGTCACTCGATATACCGTTCGTTCGCGTTCTTTATGTGAGTAGGTCCTTCTCTATCTCCTCAGTTCCCTAGGCTTGGCCGGCCTTCCTACGGGCCGCTTGGTTTGTTCTGAGTGGATGGAGATTCTTCTACGTTCTTGCGCTTCTGTACGGCCGTCTGCCTGGTTTCTTTTCGCTTGCGGCTCCTCCTGGGCGGGAATTAAATTTGTTAGTATTATAATCGTGTATCAGTGTCGTTAATCGCGAGTCTTAGCTAAAGGGATCGAACTATTGGCGTAGTAGCCAACATCTAAACCATTACACCAAATGTTTAGCTAACCCTTTATCCGCCATGATTATAAACACAATCCGTCAGCGGCCCTTAACCCGGCGTCATTGTGGTAAAACAGTACATGGACGTTGAGGTGGGTAATTTTACCCATATATTTAATACATGGTATTTCTATAGTTATAAGTAAATTTATAAACTGTGTTATTATATCAGTAAGAGGGTATTCTGGTGTGTATATGCAAACGAAAATTAAATTTAGTAATGTTTATTAAGTTCCATCTACTTTTATTAACTTACCAAAAGGGTACAAAATTAAGCTCTTTTACGTTTTCATAAAATTCCTATAGAAATAACGTAACTTTTCGGTTATTTTTGACACTTTAACCCGCATAGCTCGCAGCTCAGTTGCTATCGAATTGATTTCTCTTCGAAAACATTTAGAGCATAGTATTGGTGACAGCTACTGAGCAGAAGAGCAACGTCTCGCGCGTACTTTAAAAAATATAAGAAATTGTAAACTAAGCGGGTCATTTTGACCCAACCTCAATGACGCCGGGTTTAAAGGGTTTTTATTTATTTCTTCAAAAAGTACACATAATAACAAAACCTTTTTCTGTCAAACTGTGTAACAGTTTGTCGGCTGTAGCTGAAAATTAAAAGTGTTTATTCACTTTAGGTCCTCACAGGACACTTATAAGTGTTTAATGAAGCTACCACTGGTTCGGACGATAGTTTTCTACTGAGAAGAATTCAGCAAGAGCTCTCGTAAAGATCGTTTTTTAAAGCTTTCCCTAAATATATACATATACATACAAAATACGTGTGTATCTATATGTACTTGTATGTGTGTATACATACTTACACACACATACAATTACATATAGATACACATACATATATATACATGCACAAACACATCACACACATGAGAAATGATTAAACGAGGTCGTATTTGAATATAACACCTTCATAAGATGTCTTACAAAGTATTCTACATGTACGATATTAATATCTTTGTCATATGTTAGTGTTGAGAAAAATTAAATAAATATTTTAAACTTAATTAGAATGACGTGGCTCACCTGTTTCGGCTTCGCGCCCATGTATCCCGAGCAACGCTTCGCGCCGCATAGACATCGTTTCTTCTCAATGCCGGCACATTCCAGGTTATAATTGAACGTCAACTCGCTGTTCTGTAAGAACACAATATTGGTTTTATTAAAAGCGACGAAAGATCGACATTATAGTCATCATCAATCAGCCTTTATAGGTGGGTGCGCCAAAGTACACCTAAATTTTTGAAAATGCTGTTTCTAATCTATTATCCTAACAATCACAATTCCTAACTATGTCTCTCATGTTCATTTTTTCAAACCTTTCAACTTCATAATGTCAGTCATCATCATCATCACGATGATGACTGATGATGATGATGACTGACATTATGAAGTTAGTCATCATCATCATCAGTCATCATAATGTCAGTAGCAGAACTATTACATATTTTTTCATATTATAAGTGCGAAGAACGATCAGGGGGGTACCGCCATATCTTAAAGCAGTATTACAATATTATTACTTCGTCTTTTCTGGTACGAAAATGCTGACGTATAATTATAACAATACTGTTTTAAGAGATTGCGGTAACCTCCCAGGACGCTCACCTGATGGTAAAAGACACGCCTGACCATGCCAGAGCAGCATTGAAGGAGACCAACAACTGATAAACAGTTATTATCCTTCATCAATGCCGCACTGCGCCCGTCACCCGAGACAACAGATGTTAGGTCTCTTAAACCCGGTAATTTCTACCACGTGGTAATTTTTTTGATTTTATTCAAATACTCACTGCTGGTATGTCGAATAGTGCAAAGAGTCCCACACGAACATCCCCAAGTACGGTCCACTTTTGCGTTTCACAGTTGGGCTCACAGCAGTGGTTCATGAACCTGCAATAAATACAAATAAATAAATATCCACTGACATTCACACCGCGCCATCTAGCCTCAAGTTAAGCGTGAAGCCAGTATTATGGGTACTAAACAACAGATAAACATACTCATATACACTTTTGTAAATACATACATATTATACATAGAAAACACCCAGACCATTACAAACAGACATGTTCATGCACACAAATGTGTGTACTGCCCGGGGATCGAACCCGCAACCCATGGTGTTGCAGTCGACGTCTTAACCGCAACACCAAATGGGTTGCATCACACTAATATAATAAAGACGAATGTTTGTGCATAAACAATTTTGTGACTTCAATTTTAAAAGGATTTTAATGAAATTTAGTATGGAATTAGCTGACAAACTGGACAAATATATAGGCAATGTTTTACTGCGGGAAAACACATTGCAGGTGACACCGCGGGGCACAGCTAGTACAACATAAACACATTTAAGTTTCAATCACATCATAACGGAGTTGCACTGAATAATTATTTATTTATTTTCGGAAGACTAACAGCAGAAATATTTACAAAAATATACTTAAGTTTAATACAATGCTAATAATAAGTCTCCACCTACAAATTCGACTACATTCACAAGGAAAGCTGTAAGTTTAAAACAAAATAAGATAAGAGTGCTGACCACAAAACTCCGTATTTAAGTGAATTTACTAATCAAAATAACGCTCGGTAAGTAGCCGTTTAAGTGATTTTACATTTTTGTATGTATATGTATGTAATATTGTTGTATGTGTACGTGCATATGTATGTGTTTATGTATGTGTATGTATATGTATGTATATTTGTGTATGTATTAAATATATATATGTTATTTTATTTTATATCGTACTTGTTTAATTGTATCCTCAATACGGTATGATTATATATTATCATGTATCCGCACTGCGTGTAGCTCTGTCCCTCTTTAAAATAAGGTATCTACGGAAGATCAGCGTTTCGGTACGTTTTCGTGCCGCGACACCATGCTGAGTACATGCCTTTTCGGTCCCTTATTTCAACTTTTTTACTGTTATATTAAGTTATAGAATTTGATTGTATTTGTAAATTTGGTGCACCGAATAAACAATTTTCTTTCTTTCTTTCTTTGATGGAGTGCTAATGCAGAATAGGTCTATTTCGGGCGGGAGCCGGTTAAAAGCCTCACTAGCCCGATTGAGGAACGCAATGGAACGATAGTTGGTGCGAGCAGAAGGCACTTGAAGTTTTACCCTGCAACGCAATCCCGGGTGGCTATGCTTCAACACAACTGAAAACAGCAGCTCACTGCAGTCAATGGACCCATTAACAATGTTCATTAAAAAGCAAATGTCATTGATGTTTCGCCTTATTTGAAGAGGGAAACAGTGATAGCGCTTACAACGATGTTCATAACTATCCGAGAACTGGTGTGCCTTATGTGCTGGTGTATAGTGATAATTATCAAAATAATCACGTATGGCAATATAATTATACTTATTTAAAATAAGTAAAACAATTATATATAATAAATCTATAAACTAACAAAACATACAAAGCGTAAAAAATATATATTTTGATAATTTACAGCCCTGCATCTAATAAGTCATAAAGTCATCAATTCCAACTGTTTGACCTACAAAACTGTGGAATCAGCTACCATCTGTCCTATTCCCTGAGCGATACGACCTGGCGTCATTCAAGAAGAGAGCGTATTCCCACTTAAAAGGCCGGCAACGCATTTCTTTGCCCTCTGGTATTGCAAGTGTACATGGGCGACGGCTCCATTTACCATCAGATGAGCCGCCTGCACGTTTGCCCGCTATAACATTAAAAAAACGTACCTAGCAAGATTCCCTTTCGGGCCCGCATCGATCATTCTCTCCTTGTCCAGTGTTAGAAAATAGAAATTTTCATCGCGAATCTCGTGTTTTCTGTTCATGCGCCGCCTAAACTCCTCTTCGTCTATCAGTTCGCCGACATATTCTATCACGAATTGCCCTGAAAAAGAATAAATAACCAGACATTCACACAGCGCCATCTAGCCCTAATTAAGCGTGAAGCCTGCAGTATAGGTAAACAACGGATAAACATACATATATATACTTATATACCGTTTTTAGGGTTCCGTAGCCAAATGGCAAAAACGGAACCCTTATAGATTCGTCAATTCTGCCTGTCATACACTGTCTGTCCGTCCGTCTGTCCGAATAACACAACCCCTTTTTTCTCCGAAACTAAAAGCACTACACTATTCAAACTTTGTACGTATATGTATTCTGTGAACCGCTATTTAATAAAAAAACTTGGAAAAAAATATATTTTGTGGTTCCCCATACATTGAATTAGAACTCTTTTTTTCATCGTACCCCCACGTGTGGGGTACCAATGTGTAAATCTTTAAAAATGGTATTGAGGTTTCTAACATCATTTTTTTATAAATTGAATAATTTGCGCGAGAAACACTTCCCAAGTTGAGAAAATTGTTTATTTTTCTTAAATAAAAAATATTGTCTGAAATAAAAGTAGCCTTTGTTTTTCCTTATTACATTACCTACCTGCCAAAAAAGGTATAGTCCAAATCGGTCCAACCGTTTCAGAGATTACCCGGAACAAACAGACAGCCGGAGAGACAGACAAACATTTAAAATAATGTTTTGGTGTATAAGCTGTTTATATATTCATAGGCATAAAAAAGAATGTTTTGGTGTATAAGCTGTTTATATATTCATAGGCATAAAAAATATGGTTATTTCAATATTTAACAAATAAGAAAGAAAACTATTTATTGACCTTTGACAATAAATATAAAAAATACAATTATGGGGGAAAAAAAGACTATTTAATCTTCTTAGAAATATTACAAATTAAAAAGAAACATTAAAAAAAGGTCAAATAGTGTTGTCTCAGCTAAGCCATTGCAAATAGATGGATTTTCATATATGGAATAAACATTTAGATTTGATACTGTCGAGAAGTGCAATAGATAGAGAATGCCTTATATATCTTACTCACCAGCCTTAATATCTTCAAGCGTCTGTAGGCCCCAGCCACGTTGCGGCGTTCGGGTATGGCGCCAACCGCGGGTACCGACGTTTCTCGAACGCCCTGTTGCTACAACGATCACCGGCGCGACAAATCGGACCGCATTCCGTTAGCAACATCCTGTATAATATGGCATAATGTTAACTGTTAACATTCGGACTCTCAAATACGTTAATTATTAAAAATAAATAGCCTCGGTGGCTAATTAGTGTGGACTGTTGCCTTCGATCTAGAGGGTGCAGGATCAAATTGATTAATGAGTCGATGATGAAAAATATATCCATTGACATTCACACAGCGCTATCTAGCTCCAAGTTAAGCGTAAAGCCAGTAGTATGGGTAGTAAAAACGGATAAACATACTAATTAACTTATTTTTAACCACTAAGGATGTTGCGGATGCTGATTTTTCACATCCGCGGATGCGAATGCGGATGCGGAGTTTTGAAGGCTGACATCCGCGGATGCGAATGCGGATGCGGAGTTTTAAGACATTATTTAAATAAAGTCTATAAATAAAGAAATAAAACAATGAAACTTAATTATTGTCATTTTGATTATAATGAAATCAACATAAGTACTTATTTTTATATTAAACACCTTCTGGTTCTAATATTAGTAAGTGAAATTAAAAATAGGAGCATTGTACTTAATAAACAGTAGTAACGCCGCCTTTTCTGATTCAAGGCGATTACGCAGAGGTTGAGGAAAGCGGAGGACCGGGATATCTGGCGCGAAATGGGGGAGACCTATGTCCAGCAGTGGACTGCGATAGGTTGAATAGGACGCAGAGGTTCAGCGCTGCTTAATATATTTTTTTTAATAAATAAATAATTATAATTATTGTTCGCTAAGAACACTGCCCGGAGGAGAGGATAAAAATCGTAAACGATATTTTTTACCGACAATAAAACGTATTACGCGTGTAACATAATAGAATTAACCTTGCGATCTTATATTAGTCTAACTAATTATAAGTTCACACATAAACACTTAATTTGTAAACTCTTTATTTAGGTGCACACAATGATCACTGTATCACAACATCATTTATAATATATATATGCGGATGCGGATGCAGATGCAGATGTCCAAATCTATGTGGAAGTTCCGCATTTGCGGATGCGAATGTTTGCAACAACCCTACTTTATACATCCCCACCGAGGGGCACGAGCTTACCCGAATGCGGGTGTATTGGCCTTAGTCGTCCACGCAGGCCCAGTGCGGACTTTATGCACAACCTATGAATAGTTCGTAGGCGTGCGGACCTGCGCAACCTTTCCTCACGATATTTTCCCTCACCGTAAGAGCGTCGGATAAATACACATTATAATTTCGATAATTGGAAAATTATCATTCGAACACATATCCATACCATACCTGTTCAAACAATGCGAATAAGGCCCGCACGGGTCTTCATCCCTTGGATCGCATTCGCACTGAGTCAGCGAACTCTCTTCAACGTCCACTTTTCGCGTACACAACGACCCGCACGGCTTGTTCACTTTCAACTTGACGTAGTGAGGCGGCCTGAGTGACGACGCTATATCTAACGACTCTTCCTTATTGGGTGTTGCCGCTGTAACAATATGTACATATATCTTTTACTAGGTGGTGGACTCAACACTGAGTCTAGGTAGGTACCACTGTAGTGCCAGATATCGTCCCGTAGAAGGATGTAGCTAGCGAAATCACCGGGTATAAGAGACCTTACATCTGTTGTCTCGGGTGACGGGCGCAGTGCGGCGTTGGTGGAAGATAATAACTG
The DNA here is from genome assembly GCA_019425675.1 of Leucinodes orbonalis. Lineage (NCBI taxonomy): Eukaryota > Metazoa > Arthropoda > Insecta > Lepidoptera > Crambidae > Leucinodes > Leucinodes orbonalis. The sequence continues at coordinate 24,836 of PQWD01012469.1, read as the reverse complement.
ATTATCAGTTGTTGGTCTACATAAACGCCGCTCTGACATGGTCAGGCGTTTCACTTAGTATCAGGTGAGGCGCAAAACTCGTAACTCCCAATCTATCTCAAAATAAACAAAGTGCTTTTAATTTAAATAAATATCCTAGAATAGGGATGATGCCAATTTTTTTTCTGCTATTATATCCATGGACCGCATTATAATAGGGACATTGGTAAAAGAATTACTCCGTTAACATTAAAGCTCACAGAGATTTTTCAATTCTAAAAACACAATAATGGACTTTCCCAAAAACGCTTCATACAAATGGCTACCTAGTTATGACGTCACGCCTCAGTAATTCGTATGCATAGTTTGTGAATTTTGTACTACAACTACATTAAATGTTGCGTTTATTCAAATGGTATAATAGCAAAAGTTGCTTTAAATTATATGTGTTATCCTTTTGTTTACAATTATTTGACAATTAATGTACCTTAAAAATGGACTTGCCCACCCATCTTTGAAGACTAATAAAATTCATAAAACATGAGTTTTCGAGCTGAAAGTAAGCACATCGTTATTTTTAACCCAGATTTGTAATAATATAAAATAGTCCTTACGATTCCAGGACCCAGTCATCATGCCTATTGAAATGAATCGCAACTTACTTTTCAATATTTGACACGCTTTATGCGCATCCTCCATGGCTGCCGTGAAGGCGGCGTCTATTTTCGATTTCTGGCTCGATATTCGACCGGAATCCCCTGAAACAAGTGACACAAACTTTTATTTATCTTAAAAAACATATCAAATACATCACGTTACGCTCTTATAATTATTTATGGTTGTACACCATCTGATATGACATGTTGGAACTTATTTTATGTATTACAAATGTTAACACATGTTCAGACAAATAAATTATCTTTATCTTTATAACAAAGTCAACGTATGTGCCAAGCGGTCCGGACATGTTTTCGGTTGATATTTCTTCGTAATCGTGCATCTAGTTCATTGTTTATCTTAACTTATAACTCTACCGTCCGTGGCAAAACGCAAACCGTGAATGCCAAAGATTTTTAACCCTATGTTAAAACAAACTCACCTTCCTGGAATGGGAAAACTCTTCCTCGATTCACCCAATAATGGTCGTACTGTCCAAAGAACCTCACGATAAATTCCCCGGGGTTGTGTTTCGCTGCCAATATGTTTTCCGGTATCTCGCTCGGATGCAATATTATACCTGGCCACCACCTTTAAAGAAACATTCACATAGTTTATTCTACTTGGTACAAGACTTGGTACTTAGTCGTTTAGGTAGTTACCACCGCAATGCCAAATAACGTCCCGTAAAATAGGAGTTTTGCACTTTTGTGTTTGGGATGAGGACACTGTAGCTTGTAAAACTACCGGGTATAGGAGACCTAACATCTGTTGTCTCGGGTGACGGGCGAAGTGCGGCGTTGACGGCGAGTTATTACTGTCTCTTAGCTGTTTGTCTTTAATGGCGATCTGTCATGGTCGTATCACTTACCGTCAGTTTGAGCGTCCTGACCGTCCTGTACACTTTGTAACATAAATGGACTTTAATATATAATTTACACAAACAACATGGTGTCAATACACAATGTACACATCCGACATAATATAGTACACAATTTTTTTTATTTATTTATTATTTACACATATACTAAAACTAAAGCAATATATAAAACATCTCATACTTTATAATTTTAAGTTTATAACTTTTTGACTTGAAGTGGGATCACAATATGTCTTCCCAATTCGGAACCGCGGTATTTGCTATGTGTTTAGCTACACATAGAACACCTATTCAACCTATCGCAGTCCACTGCTGGACTTAGGTCTCCCCCATTTTGCGCCGGATATCCCGGTCCTCCACTTTTCTCATCCAGCCTCCACCAGCGACCTTTCGCAAGTCATCGGGCCGGAGGGTGTCCTACTCTACGCTTGCCGAGACGCGGTTTCCACTCCAGAATTCGTTTGCTCCAACGGCCATCGGTTCTGCGACATACGTGGCCAGCCCACTGCCACTTCAACTTACTGATTCGGCGGGCTATGTCGGTAACTTTAGTTCTCTTACGGATTAAATCATTTCTGATCTTATCCCTAAGAGAGACCCCGAGCATAGCTCGCTCCATTGCGCGTTGAGTGACTTTGAACTTGTGAACCAATCTCAGCTGCGTATGTTAGTACGGGTAGGACGCATTGCTCAAATACTTTTGTCTTCAAGCATTGCGGAATCGTCGACGTGAAGACCCGACGTAGCTTGCCGAATGCCGCCCAGCCCAACTGAATACTCCTACTAGCTTCCCTCTCGAAATTATACCGTTCAAGTTGGATAGTTTGGCCCAAGTAAACGTATTCTTGCACAATCTCGAGAAGGACGCCATCGACGCATATCGGTTGTGGCATGACATGGTCATTGAACATGACTTTCGTCTTGTCCAAATTCATGCCAAGCCAACTCGTCGGGAGGATTCATTCAGGCTGTTCAACATCACAGGAAGCTCTTCCGATGACTCTGCCACGATGAGGATATCGTCAGCAAAACGCAGATGAGAAATATACTCTCCAAGGGAATCAGGAATAGTGATTTGACGATAGATTATAATCTCGCGAGCTTATAATCTACAGCATTCCCAATTTTACTGTTTAACACATGCAATGTAGTATATATATATATATATATATATATATATACACTTATGCACTCGTGATGTTTCATTGTAACCAAGTCCCGACGTTATATTTAATATATACACATCTGAAATTATAAAATATATACCTGTAATGTCCCAATTTCACCCATACCATCTCTCCATAAAGTGGCAAACGTCCCGTCTCGCAGTCTTCACACATATAACCACCTGTTAACAAAAAAATAATTTCAACACCAAATACCATATCCACTTAGAGGGCATAATCCGTTTGACGCGACTGCAAATTAGGTATTTCGAACGGCTGGCGACCTGTGTGAGTGACGCACACATACAGCCTGGCCTTGCGGTCGGCAGGTTGCATCGAAAAGCTAGGTATCTTAAATAAATTTACTTTTGTGGTCATAATTAATTTAAGGTATGGAATTTAGTAATTACGTTGTGTATGGGTGTTTTAAGAAAATTTAAACAATAAATGCTTTTGCTCGCAGCTTCACTCACGTTGTAACCACCACCAAGTGTTAGGTCTCTTATACCCGGTAATTTCACTAGCTACAGTGCCCTTATCTACAAACACAAAAGTGCATAGCACTCTTATTTGACGGGACGATCTCTGGCAATGCGGTGGTACCTACCTAGACGACTCAATATCAAGTCTACCGACTACCACCAAGCATTACTTTGTTTTAGCGTTTGTAAAAAATTTGGGTCTCCAAAACTTCTTTGTGCACAGTATTCTCAACTAATCTGTCATAAGCACTGAAGCTATCAAGTTATTGGGTGAACTTACTCTTGAGTAAGTAACATAGAACGGTCTATGAGAGAAGTAATATTCTCTCTTATATAAATTTTGACACGAAATGAGAACTATGTAAACCCCATTTTTTTGAAAAGAGTAACTACACCAGTTCCTTGCCGGTATCTTCTCAGTAGATAATAACCACCCGAACCGGTGGTAGATTTATTAAAAATAACTTCTTGACGATTCAAAAGTGTCATGTTATGATTTATTTGAATAAAACTTTTATGAGTTTCGAGTTTCTCTCAAATTTGAGTTTTGGACTAAAAAATATTTTGTACGTCTTCATTTATTCGATTCATTGAGTACTGATAGGTTTAAACTAATACAATCTCATCCTTCATCATCCCTTATTTTATTCCCTTAGTTTCTTGTCTGGGGATCGTATGGCCTCCTTGGATTACCTGCATCCTGGTGTCGATGTCCACCATTCCGAAGCTATCTAAGAGTCTAATTATATAATGCAGTACAACAACATTATATCGCTTTTGTTATAGTGTCATTCGAATTTGCAATTATTAATGTAATTAATTTCGGAAATCTGCAAAAACATATTGTACTGTACAATATTAGGTTTTTATTAAATAACTAATTGCGCTATCGTTAACCTTATGATTACTGACTAACTCAATACCCGATTTTCTGTGGGTTAAAACACAAATGCTTAAAGCGTCACTAAAACAAAAAGTTATTTGGAATTAGTTTGGTTTCAAACATAAGAAACACTAAAACTCAATTTGTTTAAAAAATATATTATAATTTTTGCTTGTGCTTCAAAGTATGGACACAATGGCGCGCTCCGCAAACGACGTGACCATCCTTGTGAGCTCTGCTGAGCGACTGAAGTTTGGAGCGCTTGCGCCGTGAATAATCATAGTCGCGCGCCCATAGTAAAAATGTATGGATTTCAAAAAGTAAAAAATAAATAAAAATAGTGCATTTCTTAATTTAGTAAATATATTTTTCAACTGTTTAAGGTTGTTAAACGTCGTCATTCTGTTAAACGCCGACATGCTTTTTTAGTTTTGTCATAGTTTAGAGCTAAATATTTCAGAAATTACTAATAAATTTAAAAATCCAAGCCGAGTAGCTGTAGAGGCTTTCATGGTCATAATATTGATGTATATTTCAATTACATTATACAAGTATTTTTCGTTTTATCGTTAAAACAGTAACAGCCTCTTTCGTGATTTTTGGATTATGCGCTCTTAATGCTCATAAAGTCGTTTTGCTTCATCAAATTACCCATCAGAAATCAGCTAGTAAATTACCGGGTATTAGAGACCTAACATCTGTCGACTCGGCTGAAGGGCGCAGGGCAGTGTTTTAGGAAAATATTTAGTACTTGCTTAGATAAACAACAAACTAACCACTAATCAGATGCACAATCTCACTTAAAGTGTTCGCGGCAAGTCTGCCCTTCGCGTCAGTTGGGCAGAATTTTAATTCATAATCACGTCGCTCGCTAAATGTCATAATGACATAGTAATGTGCTCGTTCTTTTGATTTTGTATGACGCGTTAAGGTCAAAATTTAAATGAATAATTAATTTTCTAAATGAAAAAACTTAAAATATATTTATTTGACACTCCTTGTTACAATGGTTTACCGTAAGTATACATTCAAAAGATAAACAGTATTTCATGTGAACTCGAGGTATACGATGACAGCTGTTTTAGTATAAACTGTGTTACAGCTGTCAGCGTCCTAAGCTAAATATAACAATACTATATGTATGTGTCATGGGGCTCAGACATTTTCTGGGTTGACGTTTCTTCGTGATTGTGCATCTAGTTAGTTTGTTCAAAGTCAAAGTCAAAAACATTTATTTCAAATTAGGCTTACAAAAAGCACTTATGAACGTCAAAAAATATAATAAAAAACGATTAAAATACTAAATATTGATGCTTTGAAAAAAAAGCGCTTTGAGAAAGAATCTGTTGTTGATGTAAGACTTCCTGTTGTTATTAATTTCCTTCAACACTGCATCTGCCATGGTCAGGCGTATCACTTACCACCAGGAGAGCGCACTGACCGTCCCGTTCACTTATGACATAAAAAAATTAATGCTTCTATAGTTTGCTACTCTAAACGTCAGTTTAAAAATCATTGCTTGATCTCAGACATACATGATGGCTGATCAGACCTGCGAATTTGGCCTAAAAATTAATGGGAACTTTAAGTACCTCAAATATAAGATTATCTTGCGGTTTCCGGCTAAGATTCGAGCGTTCAAAAACTCCGGACACCTCATTTGATCTGAGTGTTCAGTAGACAACTTATTCAAGAAAAGTATAATTAAATATTTTTACTACTATGAACTCACAACGTCCGAAATAAAATATTTTATATATTTAGTGCCTAGAGGGACGCTAAGGGCTGATTATGAAGACACAAGACTATAGGCTGTTGTACAGAGACTTGAGATTTATTTATTAGTTTTACAGCTTAATATTTTGAGCAGTTAAAACATGATTTGATCAAGTTCATCACACTACTATTGGATAAGCAAAACAATCATAACACAATCATCTTACCCTCAGGCGGTTTTATATTCAAGCATTCGGCGTGGAAGGAGGTCGGACAGTACTCGCAATATTAATGAACGCCAGCGCACAAATGAAACACCATCCGTGTTCACGTGACATGGTACTTTGCCGGACCTGAGAATAAATCGCACATTAGTTATAAATAAACATATGTAATAAATACTCGACAATATTAAGTAATAACATATTTGACGACCCATTTGGTGTTGCGGATGAGACGTCGGCTGCAACAACCAGGGTTCCGGGTTCGATCCCCGGGCAGTACAAACATTTGTGTGCATGAACATGTCTATTTGTAATGGTCTGGGTTTTTTTTAATTAGAATATGTATGTATTTAAAAAAAAAATGTAATTAAGTATGTGTATCCGTTGTTTATTACCCATAATACAGGCTTCGCGCTTAACTTGGGGTGGCGCTGTGTGAATGTCAGTAGATATTTTTTTTTAAGCTTGGGATTTACCATATAGATAATTCTCAATACAGTAATAACCTAAGTAGGTGATATTAATTCTAATTTAAAAAACATGTGTAATGGCAACTTTATATCTTGAGGTAACTCATTAATCGACTATTAATCTTCCTATGAATTATTTGTCAAGTTCGAAACAGGAAGTTGGTATTTGATACTTGTATAAAAATTATATAAAAAAGTAAGATGTCATATTTATCAAGCTTTTCAAAAGGAGTAAAATAAAATTTAAAAATGTTTCTTTCAACTTACTTGTGCTCATAATGCCTCGGACACACAATCTGCGATCCCGTCAAAATTTGACTACCCGCCGGCAGGCACTTCGTGAACGAATGATACGTGGCGGGACATTTCACACATCGCGCCAGTTTGTCCCCACTGAACCGAGTCTTACAACCCCTCGGATCATCCGATACACACGTATGACACACATGCCTCGGACACATTAACGCTTCGAAATGCTTACTTATCATCTTATTACTCTTAGACGGCTCGCCCGAATTGAACTGAGTCTGAGGCCAATGATCTAGACACTCCAAATGATAGTATTTATGGCAATGCGCCGTCTGACACTTCTGTCGATGTGGCACGCCCGATTTTGACACTGCTTTCTTGCATACAAAACATACTGGGGTGTCGTTCGCTTGGCAACTGTTGCATTTAAAGTCTGAATGGTCAACTGTTCTCGGCTTGATGTCGACTATTTCACATTTGCCGGGACGTGCGCTGTTCCAATCTATACCGTCGCCGGAGCAATAGTCGTATTGTGCATCGTCCGTAGGTAGTAATTCCTTCATTTTAGCCGTCAACACTGCTTCGAAATCGTCCGCATTGAACGTTCGCGAGCCCAACTCATCGTCTATCGACGCGTTCTCTTCCGACACATCTTGTGATTTCTCATCACTGTGACTTTCGGAATCTTCGAAGTTTTTCGGCTTACGGCCCGGCTTTTTCTTTTTCTTCTTTCGACCCCTCGTTGAAACGGGTATCTCCATAACCTCAGTTTGCTTCTTAGCACAATCAATGTGGAATGTGTTGTGACACCCTTTACATTTGACTAAGTTGCCAGTCTTCTCACATACATCGAAACTCTCTCTCGAACTAAACCTTTGAACACATTCGGCTTTGGTTTGGCTAGTTGGGAGAAAAAGTGCTCTACTCATCATATTCATCAATTTCTATTACGTCGGGATCCATTGTGTCGTAGATTCAGCCTCATTCGTTGACAGATTTAATTTCTTTTAGGTTTGAATATCTCGAACATTTCTATATCTTCCAGATCTGTGAATTCTTCATTGTAATAAGGCTGCGTGGTTTTACGCTTGGGTTTATCCTTAGGGATTATTTCCTCATCTAAATAATAGTCTTTTTCCAATTTGATTTTCTTCCTCGCCCTTTTAGGCGGTAGTGCTGCATGATTCAAACCTTTCACTAAGCTAGCTTGTTCTAAATCGTCAGATTTTTTAATATCAGACTTTACACTCTCTTCATACAACCAAGTTTTGTACAAGTAAGCCATAATTTCTTCTGTGTCAACTGAGGGTTTTCATCTATTAAAGCGTCTTGTCTTAGCTCTGCATATTTCAAAAATTCGGATCAGACTGCGATTTGCTACTTGTCTTCTCTCCCTGTTTATGTTTTCTTTTCGACAGAGATACCTCACTATCTTCGGAATTAATTGAAACTGTATCGGGATCATATTCCTTTTTAATATGTTTTCTATATCAAAGTCCTCATCATCATCATCATCGACATTATCGGAAGAAGAATTCAATGGTTTAAAATAGTTCTTTATATAGTTGGTTTTTGGTGATTTTGACTTTTTTTAATAAATTTCTTTGGTTTAATGTTATCTTCAGATGTGTTAATCTTATTTGATTTTTTATCAATTTTATACGAAACCATTGAGTTTGTATACTGCATACCATTTTGATCGGCATGCTCAACGGTATTTTTACATGAATCAGGAATAACAGATACTTCATCTTCCCGTTCCTTTTTAATTTCTGGAATTAATTCATCTTCCATGTTAATATCATTATCATCAATTGATGACGTAGGAGACTTATTTCTTCTAGTTCGAAGCCGTCTCCTGACCGATGTGTCACTTATATCGGATTCCAAAGACAATGTTTCTCATCGTTTTTAATTTTCTTTTACTTTCACGAAAATGATTTCTTATTGTTTTTTGCCTTAAATTTTCATNCCCTTTACATTTGACTAAGTTGCCAGTCTTCTCACATACATCGCAAACTCTCTCTCGAACTAAACCTTTGAACACATTCGGCTTTGGTTTGGCTAGTTGGGAGAAAAAGTGCTCTACCTCATCATATTCATCAATTTCTATTACGTCGGGATCCATTGTGGTCGTAGATTCAGCCTCATTCGTTGACAGATTTAATTTCTTTTAGGTTTGAATATCTCGAACATTTCTATATCATCTTCCAGATCTGTGAATTCTTCATTGTAATAAGGCTGCGTGGTTTTACGCTTGGTTTATCCTTAGGGATTATTTCCTCATCTAAATAATAGTCTTTTTCCAATTTGATTTTCTTCCTCGCCCTTTTAGGTAGTGCTGCATGATTCAAACCTTTCACTAAGCTAGCTTGTTCTAAATCGTCAGATTTTTTAATATCAGACTTTACACTCTCTTCATACAACCAAGTTTTGTACAAGTAAGCCATAATTTCTTCCTGTGTCAACTGAGGTTTTCATCTATTAAAGCGTCTTGTCTTAGCTCTGCATATTTCAAAAATTCGGGATCAGACTGCGATTTGCTACTTGTCTTCTCTCCCTGTTTATGTTTTCTTTTCGACAGAGATACCTCACTATCTTCGGAATTAATTGAAACTGTATCGGGATCATATTCCTTTTAATATGTTCTTCTATATCAAAGTCCTCATCATCATCATCATCGACATTATCGGAAGAAGAATTCAATGGTTTAAAATAGTTCTTTATAGTATTGTTGGTTTTTGGTGATTTTGACTTTTCTTTAATAAATTTCTTTGGTTTAATGTTATCTTCAGATGTGTTAATCTTATTTGATTTTTTATCAATTTTATACGAAACCATTGAGTTTGTATACTGCATACCATTTTGATCGGCATGCTCAACGGTATTTTTACATGAATCAGGAATAACAGATACTTCATCTTCCCGTTCCTTTTTAATTTCTGGAATTAATTCATCTTCCATGTTAATATCATTATCATCAATTGATGACGTAGGAGACTTATTTCTTCTAGTTCGAAGCCGTCTCCTGACCGATGTGTACTTATATCGGATTCCAAAGACAATGTTCTCATCACGTTTCTTAATTTTCTTTTTACTTTCACGAAAATGATTTCTTATTGTTTTTGCCTTAAATTTTCATTTAAACCTTTAACCATTCCTGATTGTTCTATATCGTCGCTTTCACTAAATCGGATTTTTTTTTTCCTCATATTGCCATGTTTTATAAAGGTATTCTACGATTTCATTTTGGCTAAGCTCTGGGTGTTCGTCCATTAATGTGTCTTGTCTCAATTCCATATATTTGATAAATTCGGCATCATCAATACCTTTCTTTGCTTTGCTGCGATTTTTCGAAAGTAATTTAATTTTGGTAATAGCTAACGGTTCACTGTCTTCAGAGTTAATAGAGGAAGTCTCTGCATTAAATTCGCCATCACTGAAATCTAAACATTTATCAATATGAAAACCGTTCACTTTTACAGGCTCAGGCAAACGTTTTACAGGTGTCATTAATTCCTCTTTTTCTAAATCTTGGTCTATTCCATGAATATCCATATCATTACTGATAACTGCACTATTAGTTAAAGGTACATCTGTACTTTTATTTTCTACCATCAACTTGTGGGTAAGTGTATTTGCTTTGTCAGAAATTTGAAATAATCTTTTGCTTGCACTATCAGATTTATCTGTTAACAATTCTTCATATTTTCTTTCTTCTGTACTGGAAGTCATATTACTATTCTTGCTTGAAGCTACAGTGTCGTTACTCAGGTTATTATCTGACATAACATTAGAACCAAAATATCAATTGGATGATTATCTTCGCTTCCCCGCGACACTATTCATTCTTTCAGGGCTATCGTGGTATTCAAGTTTTTCATTAAATTCATCTTCTATATCAGTATTTCACTCGACACTATTCATCTTTCAGGGCTATCGTGGTATTCAAGTTTTTCATTAATTCATCTTCTATATCAGTATTATCACTGTCTTCAGAATTCAAACTATTGCCATTTACAAAATTTTGTTGAACAATTTGACTATCTAAAACTTTCACAGTATCTATTTTATTAGTATCACTTTTAACTAAATCGTTATTTGGAAGACTCGCAATATCCATTTCATTCTTTTCTGTAAGTTCGTATTTATTTAAATCACTTAGTTTTTCCGAAATACTTTCATCACGTGAACTTAAAATATCAGAATTTGTTTCTTTTCTTGATTCACAAACATCGTGTGTATTATTACATTCTATGGTATCAATAATATTTGATTTATTTAAATTGTTTTTACAAACACTGTTGTCAGACATGGTATCTTCCTGGCATGAAAAAATAAAATCTAAATGCTCATACTCTTTATCCTCTTCTGTGGTTTTAAGTTGTGCATCTATAATAGCCCCATTGGAATTAACTTGAGTACTGTTGTTTGGTTCTATGTCATGTTTAGTTGTTCCCTTCTGTTTCATTTCAATAACTTCAGTATTGTGAAATAAAAAAGAATTCATATTCTCTAATAGTTTCGTTTCAGGCAAAACTAATGAGCTTTTTAATTTGTTCTGAATTATCGGGAATGACTATGTTGTCTGAAGTAAGCATCAATTCAGTTTGGTCATCAATTTGTTCTAGGTTTTCGTTTGCATCTTCTATATGATTTTCGGTATCCTTTTGTAAATCCAACCCGACGTTACCATTTGTCAACATCTCCGTGGACTCTACAAAGTCATCCTTGTTTGTGTGTCTTGTATATGATTTTCGGTATCATTTTGTAAATCCAATTCGATGTTACTATTTTTTATCAACTCTGTAGACTCTACAAAGTTATCCTTCTGTTTTTCAATACCAGCCTCATGAAATTTGACACTGTCGTTTTGTTCTTCGCCACTTTTACACTCATTGTCCTTTTGTTCTATATTTCTTTTTATTTCATTATTTTCTACTTCAGCTTGTAAATGATGTTCACTGAACTTAATTAAATTAATATTTTCTATTTTCGCATTTGTTTCGTCCTGTACATGATCCCCGACAATTTTGTCTGTATCCATAATTTCATCTTGTCCATCTGTTGTCCCAGTAATCGGTAACACAGTTTCATGTGTGTCACTCTGACTGATATTTGCATCTTTTTCTGCACATACAGAATCATCATTTACTGTTTCAGTAATTGTATTGTCCTTAGGTAATTCTTTGCTACATGCCTGTTCTAAAAACACATTATTTTCTTCACTTTGTTCTATACTATCTATTTGAGAGTTATTTGACGAAAGCTTCGTTTCTTCGTGTTTTACATTATCAATGTCAATGTCATGTAGTGATGTGGAACTCACATCCATCGGTACAGTTTCATTTATGGTATCTACACCCATTTCTCCATTACTATTTTGAATGCTAACTTCTAGAGCATCAATCGATTTTTTAGAATTGTTTCTAGTAACTCTTGAAGATGGCGAACTTGCCTTCAAAGCCAGTCTTTTACTTCTTTTTCTTGCTGTGTATGTTTCCTTTACCGCCACGTTTGTTTGTTTTTCTTCCGTCAAACTTTTTTCTAACTCCACCTTTCCATCAGTATTTATGTTACTACTATCTAATTCATTTTCTCTGTTCACTGCTTTATCAATATCATCAATTGTATTTATACTATCGAGCATCGTATTGCTATCTGTATGATTATTTTCGTTTGCCTTTTCATGAGTTACAATAATATTTCCAGTCAAATTTGCGTTATCTACATAAGTATTATCAATATCAGCCGATAATTGAACTCCATCCATACTTTGTTCAGGGTCATCTTTCCCGCAAAGTGATTCCACTTTGGCGATAACACCAAGACCATAACTAGATTGAGCATCACCATATTCCGGAGTCAATTCATTTGTTTTACTATAATCATGTTCATTATGTAAGGCCATTAAATTTTGAGATTCATTTATATGTGTTCTAAAATTGTAAGGCTTATGTTTAGGAACTGTAGTAATGGATGCTTTCTTTTCTTAGAACTAATTACCTTAACTTCTTTTTCTTTTTGAAATGGTATCACTTTAGTTTGAGACTTCTCAGGTGTCTTAGACTTGGCTTTTTGTAGCCATCTGTCCATGTGAGACTGCCTTTGAATCTTTGTGATGCCAGTTTTGCAGCCATATTATCAAGACATGCTGTAACCACTTCAGAGACATCAAGAGACTTTCTCGTTTTGTTTTTCGATTTATCGGAATCCTCCACTTTTCCATCTTCTTCAGAGAATAATGTATCAAACAAGCTCTCACTGAGTGATACATCACTGTCTGTTCTAGTAATTTTTCCACCTCTTTGGGTCTTTGAAGTGCTTTTCATTGGCCTTGACTTTGACAACATATCACTTAAAATGTCAATCCTTAGCCTTTTAGGTTCTCTTAGGAGCGTTTCCGCTTCCTCAACTGACAAATTCCATTGTGGCATTTTCTTCTCAGAAATGAAGAAAGCCGCGTACAGTTTGGGGTCCTTCTTCTTTGCCTTTAAAAACAAATAAAAAAAAATACATTAAAACAATGATTAAAGTTTGAAAAATAATAATCAAATGTCCTGGTGTTTCTGGTTTCAGATCAAACATAATCCACGTAGTTTGTGGTAATATGATTGATGTTATTTTATAGTAAAAACAAAGAGCTGGAATCGGCCTCCTATTCCTCTATAAAAGAGAAGATAAGGACTAGAACTTTAGCATGGGTTAACCATGGGTTGCATTTTTAGAAACTTAAGGTATCACTATAAGTTTTTATTTTATAGCACAAAACAACACCCTTAAACTACCCCCGGACAATGAAGAAAATAGCACAAAACATCCTCTGTATATTGGTCACTGTGTAAAAAAGCTAACTATGACACATAACTGAATACACAGGATTATTTTGTTACCAGTAGTAAGTGTTTTAGTAAACCGAGTGCTGTGTGGAAGGAAAATTTACTTATACAATGCCTATATAGTACTCAAAATTAATTGAGATTCACCATCTAAATTTTTCTATTGACCATAAGTGTGACCAATAATTAAATATGTAAAGATACATTTACATCTATTACATATGAATAAAATTGGAGTGTTTGTGAAATTTTTATTTAATCATTTTTTTTTCTATTCATATAAATATATGATGATACATTTACAAGTTTTTTTTGTCTGTTTGTTCCGAGTGATCCTAACAATCTTTGAAACAGCTGGATGGATTTGGACGAGACTTTGGCAGGTGGCTGTAATAAGGAAAAACATAGCCTACTTTTGTTTCAGGAACACTTTTTAATTTGAAAAAAGCAATGTTTTATTAACAGGCGACGGCCGCACGTCGCGTGATTTAACGAAGCTATTTTAGGTTTTACTACGAGCGAATACCTTATCACCCAGGTAATACCGTGAGGAACATCTAGTCCTCATTAAATTTTAACCCCAATCATGCATCATCATCATCGGCTCATTATACGTCTCCACCGAGGGGCACGAGATTACCCGTACAGGGTGTTTAGGCCTTAGTCGTCCCCGCAGGCCAGTGCGGATTGGCCGACTTCACACAAAAACTTTGAATTTCTTCGTAGATGTGCGTTGATTTCTTCAAGTTGTTTTCCTTCACCATATAAGCATCGGATAAACATACATATGATTCCGCTAAATTCGAAAAGTTATTGATACGAGGCAGGATTTTGTACCCTCCACATCGGAAGGCAACAGTCCACACCAATGAGCCACCGACGCCATGTATACACCATAAATAATAGAAATAAATATCCACTGACATTTACACAGCGCCATCTAGTCCCATATTAAGCGATGAGCTTGTAGGTACTACGAGTAAACAATGGATAAACAAACTTATATACTTTTTTAACAACCAGACCAATACAAACAAACATGTTCATGCACACAAATGTTTGTAATGCCCAGGGATCGAACCCGGAACCCGTGGTGTAATAACCGTTGCCTCAACCATCACACCAAAGTGGGTTTTCAAACATTAAACTTTTTTGAGTTAAATAATTTCCATACAAATTTGATTTTAGGTTATATTTTACTGCGGGGGAATATAATCATATACCGCGGGATAAACCGCGGGGGAAGAGCTAGTATATATTATTCTGCACAAACAAAATGACCGTGTAAACAGATTCAACACACAGCAGTCCACATAAATATTAATGCTGAATCTAATTTACCTCAGTTGCATATTATCATAAGCTCACATCTGCCTAGCCTAGAATGATCTATTTATTATTACATATATTATATATATATATATATATAATTATTGTTTTTGTAATAATTTATGAATATTAATAAAATATTCACAAATTATTACAAAAACAATAATTTCATGAGAAATTATATCTTTTAGGCTATTACTATATTTTAATTAAAATATAAGATCGTCGGTGGCTCAATGGTGTGGACTGTTGCCCTCCTACCGGAAGGGCTGAGGTTCAAATCCCGCTACGTACCAATGTGTTTTCGAATTTTTAAAATTATGTCTACGTTATCCGACGCTCTTACTGTGAAGGAAACATCGTGAGGAAACCTTCATGCACGCCTGCGAAGAGATTCAAAGGTTGTGTGTGAATTCGTCCAATCCGCACTGGGCCCGCGTGAACGACAAAGGCCTAATCACCCTATACGGGTAGGCTCGTGCCCCTCGGTGAGGACGTTTAATGAGCTGATGATGATGATATTCTGTATATTCATTTTACTGTAATATAAATGTATAATCAGTAAATGGTCATTAATTAAAATTTATAAAATTGAAATGGAATGAAACAAACTTATACTTTTTTCCTAAGATTAGATGTAGGTCAAAATGGTAATAAACATTTTTCTTTCTTTCTTTCTTCTAAGGAGTATATAGGTTGGCATTGCTGGTCTGACCGAGTAATTGATGACCGAGTAATTGATGTGATAGATTGACAAGTTCATCATCATTCATCATCAAAACTATTTTACGGTACATTAAGTGTGTAAACTTTTTAACATAATTCTAGTGTATTGTAAAGACCTAAACAAATGAAGTTTTTAATTGAATTCATTAAGTTTTTAATTGAATTCATTAATTATTTTATTCCCACTAGGTCAGATTCCCAATAGGCCGGATTCTCATTTCGCCGGAATACAGTTAATAAGTAAAACAGTTAAAATAAAATATTTTCATTTATTTAATAAAACACAACAGAATAAATTAATCTATTTCGGAAATTGTATTAATTGTGCAATCTGATATAATTCGTCTAATTTATATCTTTTTAGACGTCACTTGATTGGACGACGTTTTTTTATTGAACATTTTAATTGCACACTTGCATACATAAATGTAAGGTTAGTTTTTTGAATTTGTTTACATTCAGTCTGAGATGCCATCTTCAATGGCATTTGTAGTACGCTGTTTTTCTTGATAGCAATTCAAGTTATTTTTTTTAATCTTTCGAAAAACTGCTTATATATCAATTTTCCTATATGAAGATTGTATTAATCAAATTTTGTTTGTTAATACACTAGTCTATACATCTGTACTGAATCCGGCGAAATGAGAATCCGTCGATTTGGAAATCCGACCAAAGTGGGAATAAATGATTAATTGGTACTTCACTTCTGGTGAACAATTAAAAATATTTGAAATAACATCAATTAATAATATGCGTACCGTTGGACTGAACCTCTCTCTTGTGGCCTCAAACTCCAATTGTCCGAGGAACTTGCGTAACATTGTGTTCACAATCCATCCCCTGCTGCCGTTGTCGCCAAAGAACATAACATGTACTACATCACGCTCGATACGTCCAAATACTGCAAAAATACATGTATTTATTAAAAAACCAGAAGTATATTCCCCGTAAATAAATACTGATGCTTAATGTGTCAGTACAAGTTAATGAAATCCAGACGAGTCTTCTTCTTCTTAGCGTGTCGAGGGCAAACACACATTCAAATTTTAGCGGCTCAGAAAGCAGCTACAGTGACAGCATTATCCGATACCGTCATTAGATCCTGCCGCATGCAGCTTCTAGCTTACTATACTTTTACACCAGAGGACTAAAACTATAGTATGTTTTTAACAAAGTATGGTTTTTTGGACAGCTGGACTAATTGGGGGGGTTTCAGACAGTAACCACCATTCTGATCCAAAAATTTACTATATAGCAGGATGTAACCAATATGTGATTTCAATCTATGTACAAATCAATTAATCAATTATTCATTCTTTAAATTGGCAAGTTTGTAAGAAAGAAATAGTAATTTGCCTTAGTCATTTGTCAATTCAAGTTAAACACCTCAGAATCAACCATTTGCAATTAAATAACATAATACACATACCAAATGATGCTATTTTTTTAAATTTAAGTATACAGTATAATGAGTGAAATTTGATATTTTTGAGTTAAAAATTTAAAATATACTTACACTTCTTTTTAACAAACATTCCACTTACTGGATCTCTCATCACAATGCATGGCCAAAATGGATATGTCCCCATACGAGCCCATGCTAAGTCTCCAACTTGATATTCACATTTAGCTTCCATCTCAAACAAATCACTTTTGGACAAAACAACTTTACTATCTTTGTTTTGTTTGACTGTCTTTTTATTACCATCAAAATCAAGTGTTTTTACAACAGATGATGTGTTGACATACCCATTATGGGGTTTAGTTGAATTCAAACTGTATTTCTCTGAGGACCGCTCCAAAATATTGCTCAAATGGCTATTGCTTGACTTGTAAGGGCTCTGGACTGGGGAAAACATGTTTTTGATAAGCATAATTGTTTCCTCTTTTTCCCTTTTCTGTATTAAATCTTTCCTTACATACACCTTAGGGCTTCTAGATGCAGGTGATTTCTTTTTTTTCTCATCTGAACCAAATCGGCTTAGCATGATGTTTTCTTGATATATATTCTCAATTTGACTGTCCAAACTTGTATCAGCATCAATTACTTTTGTAGGAGTTTCCTTAGGTTCTTGCTTTATGGGGAGAGTTGGAAGCATGCATTTTATATGCAGTTTTGTTTGGGGACTTGTCATTGACATGGGATTTTAATTGCTTTGTCACTTTGTCGGGGTCTGTGCTATCCGATTCTGTTTTTCGACGCCTGGCCCTGCCATATCGACTAGTGACACTTGTGTCACCATTTGTGACAGGTGAGGTGACCCTGGCAGTCAGACTTGTCTCCAATTCCCGCTCAACAAGTGACCGTTTCTTTGGTTTTACTTTGACAAAAGACCGACTGTCCATCTTTTGAATATCATCAACACTACAATTATCCTCACTTTCATCCATATTTAACGACTTTAAAGATTATAGTCCTTTACATGAGCATCTGACGTAATTTATGAAGCAAAATCGGAAATCAAATTTTGATGGTAACAGCCATTATCTCATTCTATTGTAAATAAAATAATGCATATGATTGCGGAACCAGGATATAAATAGGTTCCTATCGCCAGAATATCTCTACATTCGACGTCTGAAACAAAAAGAAACGAAATGAAGTTCTGAATCACGAGAAAATTAGGTTATTTAAATATTTGCATAGAAATATTCGTTTTAATCAAGTTAAAATACGGATTTATGAATTAAAAATTGCACATTTAGCTTACCGTCACATACCAGGCACTTGTGACCTCAGCAAGGGTAATTTGCGCTCAACAATACATGTAAGTTCGACTGTCTCCTTGGTACAAAATCATACACATAGAATCGAAAACTTAGATTCCTTTTTTTCAGAATCAAAATGGGAGATATGTTTATCCTTACGCTATTTTTATAAAGGCACAAATATCCAGAACAAGAAACATTTACCAGAAATAGCAACGCCTGTATATCGTTCGTACAAAGTCCCAATTTGTTACGAGAATGGAGCTGCTATAACAAACTAATGCACGCCATTAGACTTCTATCTCACATAAGAACAATAAACACGGCATTAAAGATTCAAGCTATTTTTGCTTTAGCACTGTCACTAATTATCCTTGAATCAAAACACTAAACAGGAATTATTTTGAAGTATTTTTGTATTTTGTAAAGAAAGTAAGTTAACGACGCTCAGTACCGCGAAAACCGACATGAATTAGTACATGTGTGGGTTTAAGATTTTTATACAATACACACATTCAAATACCAGTCACACACATTCAAAAGTTCAATGGCTTCCCTTATCACACTGCTTTACCGACACTTCATATTTATAATCTGTACGGAGAATGACAGCTACTATTGTAAAATTTTAAATATTTCTAAACAGAATTGAGAAAACTCTTATCAATTCAATATTATTACTTAATTATAACTACTGTAATATAATTTAATGAACTCATTCTTATCATAAAATTACGTTAGAACAACTTATAAACTAATGCTATTGTTTTATTTCTGAGATGTAAATTTCAGTATTTTAGTGTACATTACAATAAAGAATTAAATAAAATATAATAATAAATAAATAAAAGTCTGCACTTAGCATAGTACAAGCATTTTACAATACAATACAAGATTACTTACATCGTCAGCAGATCATCACCAGCCTATATGGTTCTACTGTAAGGAGAAAGCCTTCCTACACAGCATAGCCATTGGTATATTATGCAGTAAATTCTGTAATCCACCATACAATGTATGTAGATTGGTAGGTGTTAACGACTACTATCCAAAGATACATACATAAGACGGGGATCGACGGCATAAGATGCCCCCTGAAGCATGGATTCAGCTTTTCATTAATTGAACGGTTCCCTAGCTTCTTCCCGCTTGGCGGGGATACGGGCATTAAACCACGGTTTATGGCCCGGGTGTCTCATGAGAGTATAAAACTCTTATAGTGTTAGTCAAGTCCCATCCTTAGCCTTTATTTAAGGTTGTCTTTGTTCTCAGTGGGAGTCTGGATGTTGGCCTCAGTAAGGCCTGCTCAGCACGGCCTACTTTAGCCATGTTTATGGCGTGTTCTACCTGCGGTGTTACAGTAGGTTGCCACTGGATGGATTCGCCTTAGAACGTAAGTAGACATAGTATTCTGTGTCTCAACCGAGTAATGATGGCGATTATCTTCGGCACATTGACCGCCATCCTCCACTTGCCCAGCCACTCGGGGAGAACATCCAGGATTTGCTATATCTGTTGGGCCACCTTTCATGGTGTCCCAGAAGCTGCAAAAAGTCAATGTCGTCCGCGAAGATACTAAGCTTATCTCATTCTCATCTAGCTGGTTTTATGGTAATGGTGGGATATCATCCGTGTAAACAGAGTATAGCCACGGAGTATACGAAGTCCTAATCAAACTGGAAATACCGTATAATGTGACTAATTTTGCAGTCACCTCGTGGGATTCAATCCCACGACATCCGGATCTAAAATGAAACTAAATTGTATAGTGATCAAAGTTTAATAATAAATGCATTTCGTAAACTAAAAACCTTCTAACATTTTATAAATAGTTATAGAATATTCTAGATAACATACAAAAGACATATAATTTATTAAACTAAGCACAATACTTGAGATACCTTTGCATTCCTCTTAACTCACTGTCAAAGTAAGTGTCAATTGACATTTCTAACTTCCTTCCTTTCTGTTTGACAGCGTCGAACTGACATTTTACGTATTGACTCGCCAGACTCCTTTGTATAATAAATAATTTAATTCAAGACATATTTCACTACGTATTCCATATTTTAACGTTTTGACAAAATTAAATATATCTCAGTGGAACTACTACAATTATGTCTGTAGCCAACAAGTCAAAGGATAACAAGCCCGAACCGGTGGCTTACAGTGAAGCTGCACTAAGGAATAATGCAGTTGTGGTGGAATATTGTAGAACCTCTATGGCTGCTTTATCTGGATCCACTGCTGGTAATACCAAATATCTATTAAATATTAACACAATAATTTTGGGATGATATGAAATTGGAGGTCTTATCAAATTCATCATACCAGGCTATTAGTGTCCAAAAGCAATTCCTATATTTTCGTATTTATTTATGCAATCGCCCTACAGTTGTATTTTGCCATTAGTTTTAATAATTAAATGACTAAAAAATAAATGTACTTACTAGATATTTTCCTGCATAAAACATAGCTTGTGTTAATTTGGTATCAGCTAACTCCATACCAAGTTTTATTACATTCACTTCAGCCATTTAGATATGATGGCACAAACATACATTAATTAAGTTTTTCCCTTATAAATAGAAGTGTTATTTTTTTGTTTTACAGGTGTCCTTGGACTCACAGGCTTAAATGGTTTCGCATTCTACATGTTCTCAGTAATAGTACTCTGGGTGATGTTCATGATAAAAGCAGGACCCAATTGGCATAAGTATTATGTGTCCAGACAAAGTCTATTGACGAATGGCTTCTTTGGAGCGCTCTTCACTTATGTATTGTTTTGGACATTTATTTATGGAATGGTACATGTTTACTAGGTTTAAGTGAAATTTATAGTTGAATTATTGCATAGGTGTAATAGGAATGAGGTTATTTTATAGTTTATTAAACTAATTGTATTGGTTTATGTATATTGTATACATTAGTTTGCTACCAGACTGGGGTAGATAATATTATATTTCCAAAATAATTAATTTTCCCTTTTTTTGAAATGCTTGATGGCATAGTGGCCAGTATAATTGATTGGAAGAATTGCTTAATTAGCTTGTATTATTTACAAGCTAATTAAGCAATTCTTCCAATGGATTTTTAACCAAAAATGTATCAACCCAAATTGAGCCAGTTAAGATGGGCTATGGCTCAATTGTCTAAAAGTTATGCTGGAATTATTAATGTAAGCTTATTTGTCATCAAGCATACATTGTATATATATGTCGCCGCAACCAATTTATTATCGATAGATAATTCATCAAATATTATTTAACAATACATTTAACTGGTAACGGTGCAACTTAATCCTTACCGATTTTAAGGAACAGTGTTTTGACATCAAACATAAGCATATTTCCTGTGGCGGCGATTGTTCTAATTACATTTTTATTAATTCATAATTTACAATGTAACACCTCCTATAAAATCATTAAATATTATTTAAAGCTTAATTTAAACAGTAGAATAATTATTCCAGCATTACTGAATTAAAGTAATGCTGTATTGATCAATAAGTAACCAACACGAGATTAGCGAAACTATATCCGTGTATTTAGATCGACTAACTAATGTTTTTATTAATCTTCAATAGAAATCTGTTTTGTTAATAACAAATCTTTATACCGATAAATATTATTAAAATATGTAGTGAATATTAACTATAATTAAATAACTTGTTGAGTTAAGAATTCATATTAGGATGTTTTGTAATCCACTGTTTTGATTGTTAAGTTCCGGCAACCTTGAATAGAAAGTTATTTGTTAAACACTTATTGTTGTCTTTTTGGATTCATAATTATGGAATAAGCTTAATTAATTAAGTTATTAATTAAGCATATATTTGTAAGCGTCTAGTTGCAAATTATCTTAATGTCATCATTATTGGATGCGCGTGCAGCGCCATAGTTTATACGACGTAATGTAAGTTTGACATGGCGGTAAGATGGCGGCGTGTGAAGCGCCGAAATGTGGAGCCAATGATTGAATGGCACATTCTGGTTTGAGATTTGGGTCGTGCTAGTAATGTAAGTAAGATACTAATTGTTGTATTGTAATATTTGCAATAAAAGTGTTAAGTTTAATTCTTATTTCTTTTACTTCTCAAACCTAACTTGATTTTAGTGAACTAAACAGTTTGATTCTCAATATTAAACGTGAATCGTTGGCATTAACTATAACGCCAACGATACTGTACATACATTTTGTTTATAAAGCCTATCGTGCTCCGACATATATATATTTTTAAATATAATATGTACCTACAGTTTTAAAACAGTAATATAATGGTTTGTCTTGTGGTGCCTTCTAATAAATATTCATTTATTGTCTGTGCATATAGATTATGACTGGATGCAGATAATGGTTACCAAATTTTGTGTTTTCATTTTCCACTCTTTAAAAGGTTGATTACATTAAATTAAATGCTATTAGTAGCAATTACTTTGAGTTTCAAAGAGTTAAGAAATCTACTTGCCTAATAAAATTATTGTACCGACAATTTGTCTCTAAACAGCATTTAATAATTATTATTTGTTTTGTTCCTTTGTGTATTTTTTTTTACACTTTAAAGATCTTGGATGTACAGATAATTATATACCAATATTTAAGTGTTTCTGGACAATATTTTGATTTGAGTAGGGTTTCCACTTGTGTTGTGGGTTCATAAAAATATTTCTTTGCATGATTATAATCATTCAAGACAGTTATTAAGTACACTATATTTATTTTAATTTCATAAACTATGTTTGAATTTTACATTAATTATAAGAAGTCAAATAAAAGTTACGTTTAACACTTTTTCTTTGCCTTTTGCCCACGTAATGTAGGATAATTCTTCTTAATTTTTATGATCCGTGACATTCTGTCTAGGGTTGTCGGGTTGAGTAGATCCAATTTCGTACGAGACTGGTTATGCTGGTGAACCATGTGTATCGAGGCAGTCCTCTGCTTTTCTTTCTCCGAGATGTTCAAGGCCACTACATAGGCACCATCTTATTACGTGGCCATTCCACCCGAGACGCAATAGAAATTCTATTGTTTCTGACGCCCTAAGTGTCATTGGCGTTCAAAAGGTTAAGCACTTTTAGCTTATGTCACTGTCACTAACCCGAGACGCCTCAAAGCGTAATAAACAACAGGTTTTCAAAGTTATCTGGAATCTTGACGGTCAAAGGTGTAATAAAGAAGTATATCTGCCCAAGCTTAGGACGACCCGTTGTTTAGGAGCCTAATGCTTCGTTTGGAACTAGATGGCGCTGTGTGCATGTCAGTATATATTTATTCTCTCTCTTCAACCTATCGCAGTCCGCTGCTGGACATAGGTTTTCCCCATTTTGCGCCAGATATCCCGGTCCTCCGCTTTCCTCATCCAGCCTTCACCAACGACCTTTCGTAAGTCGTCGGTCCATCAGGCCGGAGGGCGTCCTACGCTACGCTTGCCAAGACGCGGTCTCCACTCCAGAACTCGTCTGCTCCAACGGCCACGTCTGCGACATACGTGACCAGCCATCTCTCACTCAACTTGCTGATCCGGTGGGCTAAGTCGGTAACTTTAGTTATCTTACGGATTAAATCATTTCTGATTTTATCCCTAAGAGAGACTCCAAGCATAGCTCGCTCCTTAGATATTTATTATTACTCTGAAATTTTTCTAGCTATAGTGTGAGGCTCGCAGTTGGCGAGTAGTGTATTGCGTGATATATCGAAGTTGCACGAAGTGCTTTTACAAAGTACCTCTACTGCTTGGTCAGTCTCCGATTACTTCGCGAGGAACTTCTTGAGTAGTGACTCGGAGGAACTAGACTCCTCCGAGAGTAGTGTTTAGGACGCATTAGAATGAATTGTCTTATTGTCTTACCAATTATAATATACCATATAACCAGTGCGTGCACTCCATATATGCAAATAAACAGTGCATAGGTACCCTGTGCGTCCAGAACACCCGAAAATCGGTCTCCAAGAGGAGAGTACTTTTAGTGTACTAGTACTTTTTGATTCAGTCTATCATGTTTTACCTACGAGTATTTAGATCAGGGAATTGTTATGCGAGGTAGCTAACTTTTTATTACAGTTAGTCAATGGTCGTTAATTTTTATAGATTGTTCGAAAACTATAAAACTTGTATATACTCGCGAAGGCAGCGTCTGCACTTTCTAATGGTCGTTTAATTTAACTTCCCTACTATTATTTAGTGTACCTATAAATGAAGTCAGCATATTTGACGAACTATTTTGGCTTAATGGTCAGGATGTCGGCTACACTAAGGCTGCTAGGTTTGATCCCCAGGCAGTAGAAACTTTTTGTTCGTGAACATGTCTGCTTGTATTGGTCTGTGTGTTCTATGCAGTTCTATGTTATAATGTGTGTGTAATTACAAAAACTATTTAAGTATTTTTATCTGTTGTTTATTTAGTACTCATAATATTTCAATCTAGATGCCTAGTTTGGGGCTAGATAGCGCTGTGTCAATATCTGAGAATATTTATTGAGACTACCTATAAAAAACATATCTTTTTTTTGTTTGTTTGCTCCAA
>PQWD01012468.1:0-19184 GCA_019425675.1 Leucinodes orbonalis | reverse complement strand
GCACGCCGCCCAGCAGGTGGGCGGGCTAGTGCGGCGGTACCTGCGTGCGGGCGCCACTTGTCGGCGTGGTCGCGGCGCGCGCGGCGCGAGGTGCGCGCGCACGCCGCCCAGCAGGTCGGCGGCGCTAGTGCGGCGGTACCTGCGTGCGGGCGCCACTTGTCGGCGTGGTCGCGGGCGCGCGCGGGCGCGAGTGCGCGCGCACGCCGCCCAGCAGGTCGGCGGCGCCGGCGGCGGCGAGCGCGAGCGGCGCCACGGCCGCCCCGGGCAGGTGCCGCAGCACGCCCACGCCGTGGGACTCGCGCGCCGCCAGCGCCATCGTCGCCGCCGTCTCCGCGAAACCCTGCCCACAACAACACCACTCTCATCACGCTTGTCTTACACGGGAACATGCAATATCTTAGCTAATAGGCGGCTCCGCACAGCGCGAGCAGCCTCGCAAGGCATTTGCTGCGGAACAGCTCGGTTAGTGTGGACGATCCTCAGCCGAGGCTTGACTCGCTCTGTGGGGACGCTCCTAATGAGCAGACAGCTTACACCCGTTAAATGTGGGAGGCATGCTTCTCTACAAATATCAACAATGAGTCGACCAGACTAAATACCATGCGTCAAAAAAACCCTGCATACGAAAAACCCCCTTCCTCCTTTATCTTCCTATTGTCCTCTAAACTTACGGTGAGCAACGACGCGTTATTTGACTGCTCACTTGCTTACCAATGTCATATAAAACCTAATTGAAAGTGGCATCGATACCTTTAAAACGCCCAAGGTTGTCCCTGTGCACTCGTTAACTTGTAACGACAAAGTGCTAAATCCTATTTATTCTCGTTGAATAAATAGGATTAAGCATTACTATCATTATTTTCATTTTAATATACTAATAACAAAGCATACTGAAAGCATCTACGAGAAACAGATGAGGAACTCCTGTAAACGACCTAGTAAACAATTCTCTTAATTACTCGACTCGACTAAATTAGAGTTAAAAAAACTAGGGCGAACCATGACTGAAATCACTAAAACTGACCTCTCTGACAGTTTGATAAGCTGTAGCAACTCCTTCACGGATATCAGCGGGATGTCTCGAAGGGTCCGCCTTCGTCGACGACGCTGCTGTCATATGCAGCTTGCAGTTGCAACGTAGGTCCCGGTGTCAACATGTCGAACGCCGTCTCTGCTGTCGCCTGTATACATTGTGAAAACATATCATTAACAGCTCAACATTGTTGATGTGTGGAAGGCATGCTCAGGCACGAATGGCTGGCACGACCGGAGTAATACAGTCTCGGTCGGCATAAAACAACGTGTTGTACTCAGCCGAGTTAGCGAGTGTTGTGCTTAGTCGAGATAGCGTATGTTGTCTTAGCCGAGTTAGCGCGTGTTGCGTAGCCGTTTTAGTGCGGTGTGCTTTGCAGAGTTAGCGCAAATTACCGACGGCCTAAAACCCCTTTCCCCACTCTTTTTTCCTTTAACCTCTCCCATTTTAATGGACTGCAACGCATTTGGTGAGTGAGTGTCCAGGGATGGCGGTATCGCTTAACTTCAGATCCAACTTCGGCTCGTTGGCCTTGTTCTAAAATTACAAAAAAAAACAACTGTTCCGGATTATACGATAATGTTGCAAAAAGTTTTTGGGACCTATCCTGCTTATGTTTTACGTAATTTTATTGCTTTCTCTTGCTGGCTCGTCATCTTTCTTGGCGTATGTATTATTATTATACAAATATCTCTAAGTAAAAAAAAATATTCATTGGTATACTAAATGAAAAACATAATAGATATATAGATTATATAGAGTTATAGGAAGTCATTACCCTGGTGAAGTGTCCACCATGGCGTTCCGTAAGTTATACCTGTATAAGGTGTAGCAGGCGTGTAGTAATATCCAGAGCAGCGACAGCAGTCCTGGCCGTAAAGGAGGCGGCCCCACGCCGTAGGCCATGGGCCAGGCGTCCGTCTCTACGCCACTGCTCCACTGGCAGCCATACCAGGTCGCGGATGCCCGTTACTAAGGAAACACCGCGAGTATTAGACACGTAGCACAGGTGACGCTCGTAACGTTAGGCACTCGTAGCAATCGTAACGTCCGTAGCACAGGTACAGATCGTAGCGTTTTTAGTACACGTAGCAATATTGAAGCTCGTAACGGATTTGGCATAAAAGCAAAACTGTTATTGCGGATGAAATCAGATGATGTGATGCACGAAAAAGGCCTCTTACACCACTTCTTTGTCTCTAAATATACATAATCGTAGCCCGTTTCGTTTTTGTCGTAGTATATTTTAACTGAATATATTATAATAATACAACAAATATCCAACATTGCACTGTGCCATTTAACCCTGGTCAGTAATAAGAAACAACAACGGATAAAGATACTGAAATTTCCTTTTTATTTTGTTAACACATTTCATTTTGTTAACATTATTTTGTTAACATATTATACATACCACTACAAAAATGTTCATGCACAGAAAAAAAACTGCACGCGGTTTGAATTCTGAACCCTTGGTGTAGTAACTGGCTTAAGAGCCCCCTACACTAAATAAGTCCTGAAAACTTAGCACATTTCAATGTATATGTAAGGTTATACATACTGAGTTGTAGTAGAGAGTGCATCGGCCCGATGCCACTGAGCAGTCCGGGAAGTTGGTGCCGCTTTATATCCGATAACCACTCGTGCAACGCCCACTGGACAAGCTTCTCTAGACCTAAAAGGCCGAGCCTGTAACATAAAATCATCATTACTGTTATGGAAAACTTTCATAGCTTGTAAATGTTATGGAAAGTTTATGTTGTTAATAAGATTATGCTGTTCTACCTTTTTTGACGTAGGGAATACAAATTGATTATTTAATTTATAAAGCTAATTAATTTTACCAATAAACAACAAGTACACCCCAGAGTGGGATTCCAAACTCCTATATCGGTCAGTACTAGGCATTGCATTAAGTATACGTTTGGCGTATACAGTGACCTATAAGGGTTACGGTTGGTCGAACTTAAAGGCGGTCGAGAGTGAAAGTGCTGTTGATGGGTTCTGTATATAATCAACAGATTAAGCGATTAGTTTGGAATGTACTGATAAAGAGTTTGCATACCAACTGTAGTAAATGCGATAATTATATATATTTACCCATCCACACCACATTTTAACATTAGTTTATGATTTCAATGGCGAAATCTTATGAATGTAGCAGTTGTGCTATGCCAGTTAGAGTTTTAACTATACAAAGCAGGTCGTATTGTATAATCAATTAGGTTCGGGTTAGGTTCAAACGTAAACGTACCTGTAGTCGAGTCTCTTTAGAGTTAGTTCGGAGCAGTTCAGCTGTCCTAGACCCATGAGCAGGCCCGCCACGGGCCCAGCGGACAAGTCCACGCGTTTGCCCACATAGTCCAGTCGTATTGGTACCTCAGGGGCGAACACCACGCGTCTGTGAATTGACAAATATGGATATTTTCTTTACTAATTCGTCATAATGAGGCCGGAACCGCATGAATTCTATAATCGTCGCTTTTTAATAATAAAATTATTTTTGGTTGGAAATTTTCAATTTAGAGAAAATTTTGCAATTTGGAGTAGAAATTAGTAGACAGACAAACAACTCGAAATTAATTTACTGTGGGATGAGTTTTAAACGTGATTTAAGGAGTGAATGGATTTGTTTTCTGTCTACTTAAAAATAACCCTTAATTCGACCCCAGCAAGGTTTAAATTACTAAAACCCACCTGAAGTATATGGGCGAGTCATCGATGGGCTCTGTGTCAGCCGGTTTGGCCACAGGCTTCTCCTGATTGATGCCGAGCCTCTGGAAGTCTTCCTCCAACTGTATAAGGTTTTCGGACACCAGCCGTTCGGCTTCGTAAGTCTCCATCAGTGGTTCTTCATCACGCAACACTGTTTGTATGTAAATTATAGTTATGAAACCATATTATGAAATGGAATAGGAAACTCAGTTTTTCTCCATCAATGGCTTTTTTTACATTCACACAGCGCCATCTAGTCCCAGACTAAGCATATAGCCTGTAATATGGGTGCTCAACAACAGATAAACATATTTGTAAATACATAAACATTATTAGAAAACAAGTAGACCAATACAAACAGACATGTTCATGCACACAAGTTTGTACTGCTTGAGGATTGAACCCTCTTACATCTCAACTAATTGCACCATATTGTTCGCCAAATACTTTATAATCAATTTATTTTATAGTAATGTATATTAATTGGATTCTTGTTGATCATAAATGAATAAATAAATCTAATAATCTATATAAAAGAAAGTAGTGTTTGTCAAGAACAGCTGAACCGATTATGCAGAAAATTTAATTTAATAAAGGATACTTCAATCCAGTTCTTATGGGAAATTACATAAAACACGGCAGAAAAATACCAAAATGAGACCATTTATTATTTCTAACTAAACAAACGGCGGAGTTAGTACACCATAACATACCAGCATCATTGAGCGACAATGAGTCGGCGTCACCAAGCGAGGTGGGTGTAGGCGGCGGGTCCCGAAGGTGACTGGCGATGCTCATCACGGGCGGCCGATGTGTGGGCGTCGTTTGACGGGACCCGCTCGAATCTGTCGACAGCCCTCCCAAGCTCTTTGAGTCGTCATCTGAGAAAAAAAGAATAAGATTGCAATCCGGTACTTGACACCACTATTGATATTTTGATGTATGTGATTGTATGTGATTAGGATATGTGACGCCATTGCTCAATATTATCAATTACATCATATAATTGGTTGGAGAGCGTCGGTGGCTCAATGGTGTAGACTGTCGCCTTCCTACCAGGAGTGCTGAGGTCAAATCCCCACACGTACCAATGTGTTTTCGAATTTTCGAAAATATATGTACGTTATCCGACGCTCTTACGGTGAAGGAAAACATCGTGAGGAAACCTTCATGCACACCTGCGAAGAGATTCAAAGGTTGTGTGTGAAGTCATCCAATCCGCACTGGGCCCGCGTGGATGACTAAGGCCTAATCACCCTATACGGGTAGGCTCGTGCCCCTCGGTGGGGACGTTTAATGAGCTGATGATGATGATTGGTTTCAATGTATTTAAAAATACAATATTGCAAATAAACAAAAGTGATCAATGAAACGACACATAAAAAAGGTACACGTATAAAATATGATTTAGTATTTAATTGCGGGTGGTGGAAAATACCGAATTGAATTGAATTTAATTAGACTGACCTTTGACATCTATATTTATTTTGATTTGTATTATGTAGGTACTAATAGAGCCCCTTAGTAAATATTGTTACTAACCACTGAGTCCCTGTAACTTGATTCAATAAATATATGTATTAAAGAGGGGAGTTCTGCAGATGAGACTTTTAGTTTCAAGCTTTTGTGATCCCCACACATTGAAACAAAAATCCAGCAACAATAAAAAATAGGACTTTGTTACAGTCCTAAAATGACTGTGCATTACTACGGGATAATTGGATGAGACCTATATCCAGCAGTGGACTGCGATATGTTGAAGAGAAGGGATAATTAATATAGCATATTAAGAACGAAAGTGACCTAATGCAACCGATTGAGCTAGCATTTAACGGGTCAATCCAGAGGCAATATATTATTTTTTGTATTGTATAATTGTAGCTGGCATTTTAAAATTTTACATTAAAACTTTCTACAGTGATCTTGTCCCAAAAAGGTTATAAAGTATCTACTCATAGTTACATAAACAGGCAACTTCGGAATAAAACTGACTCACCGTTGGAATCGTCCGTACCAAGCTTGGAAAAGTACCCGACAAGGAAAGCGAGCGTATCTTGGTCAAGGTTGAACCGTAGCGGCAGCAGAGATATCTTGAGGCAGCACTCTTGAGCCGACAACGCCGGGTCCGGCCGGAGATGTACCGCTTTTACTATTAACTGGTAACAGAGGCTTAAATAAGTAGGTAGGTTGGCTTGAAATAGCCCATAATTTAAAAAAAAACCACAGATCTTCTCAGAAAATACAGACTTGGGTAATGAATTTAACTTCGTTGTTATGTGTGTGTTGTTTTTATGGTTGAGTATTGAGTGGGTACATCTGCTGCCTTGGCTCACCTAGAAATCATTTTACTTGAACTTACATCACCCAAAAGTAAAAACAGAAATTTATTTACAATAATTGTATCATAAACTATTTAATATTTGCCATTTTCAAGTATGCATATGATAATTTTAATTTATAGTAATTTCTAAACGTATCCTTTTTTTGTATTCCGGTAACCGGAGTTCTGGAGTGGAGACCGCGGCTTGGCAAACGTAGCGTAGGACGCCTTCCGCTCCGATAGACCGAAGACTTGCGAAAGGTCGCTAGTGGAGGCTGGATGAGGAAGGCGGGGGACCGAGATATCTGGCGCAAAATAGGGGCGACCCATATCCAGTAGACTGTGAAAGGTTGAAGAGATATAGAGAAATGAACTGCTTTGCTTACCATATGTGCGTTTTTCCTCTCAGGTTCGTCTTTGAGCTTATACTGGCTGAGCAGCTTGTTGATGTCGCTGCAGACGAGCCGGTCGAGGACTTCGATCTTGCTAATGGCGAGAGTCTGCCGTGACGCGTGCATACCGCCAGACGGGTACACTTCGTGTTGGAACTTAACCTGTGTTGATAAGATTGATTAGTAATCAACAAAACAATAGATCGTCGGTGGCACAATGGTGTGGACTGTCGCCTTCCGATCGGGAGGACGCAGGTTCAAATACCCCCACGTACCAATGTGTTTGGAATTTTCGAAATTATATGTAAGTTATCCGACGCCCTTACGGTGAAGGAAACAGCGTGAGGAAACCTGCGCACGCCTGCGATGAAATTCAAATGTTGTGCATGAAGTCGGCCAATACGCACTGGGCCTGCGTGGACTAAGACCTTTACACCCTATACGGGTAGGCTCGTGTCTCTCGGTGGGGACGTTTATTGAGCTGGTTATGATGAACAATACAATACTTCATTCAAACTTATTAAATAGAGATAAAGAGTGATTTAAAAGGTCCGAAAACTTGTTTGCTGATATTCCAAGAAACCTACTGGCAACTCCACAAGCCTGCTGAGATCAACAAACCTGCTGGGATCACACAAATCTACTAGGATCCTATCAATTTGCTGGACCCCACAAACCTGCTGAAACCTGCTGAAACTACTGGGATCACCACAATCCTGCTGAGAACCCACCACAACTGTGGAGTTGTGGTGGTGCAACTGGTTGCACGGGACTTATCCTGACAAATGGCTAAAGAATCTCTGGCGACTGTTTGATACAATCGAAATCACTCCAACCACGTAGAGTAGGGATGGTAGGGATCATGACCATTTTATTTTTGCAATGGTATCGATAGACCTCTTAGTAATAGAAACACTGGCAAAATAATGACTCTGTTTACATTAAAACTCATAGAGGTATCACAATCCTGAACGCTTTAGCCAAATGGCCACAAAATTATGACGTCACGCTTTTGTTGTTAAACTATTTTAAATGTTGCATTTATTAGTATAGTTTCATAGCAAACATGTTATCTTTTATTTTAAATTTATCATTATTTAATGTATTATAAAAATGGACGATCAACTTTGAACACTAACACAATTCATAAAACATGAAATATCGAGCTGAGAGTTGGCACATCGTTATTTTTAACCCAGATTTGTAATAATATTACATAATTCTTACGATCTCAGGACCTAGCCATGATGCCTATTATTATCAAAGATGCCATGACTACACAGCAAATAATGTAATAGTTACCTTGGAGAGGCATAGTTTAACACAAGTGCGATGGTCCCTGCCAGGCCCGCCCCGTGCTTTTAGTTCTCGTCGCGGCCGGGCATGTGCCCTTGCCCTTTCACTACCGGCGCTCCAGCTAACACCGCCAGTGAGACCTCGAGATTCGTACGGCTCGTATTCCTTATTGCGTCTGCGGTAATAATTGAAGTATAATATATTAAATACTGAACTCGGCGAATTTTGTTTGTCTAAAAAGTCAAAATGAGATTATTTTGAATTGGGTTATACCAAGTATTATGTCACGTACTACAGGCCCCATCCTTTTCCTTCCCACTCCATTTTAAAACGTTGCTTAGAATTTGAATAAAGGTTTCCTATGCTCGTTTCTTGCAAAGCATACTCTCCACCAAATTTAATTGAATTTGACTAGTGGTTCGCCTCAGCTACTTCAGTATTATATATTTTAGATCATTTTTTTTGTCAAATCTGGTGTCATCTTAAGATGCGACGAGATCGATATCAAATTACCTCAACTATTTTTATAGGAATCTAGGCAACTCATATAATATTTGGAACCATATTAAATTTTCAAAATGTGATTTAAATGCAAGGTTTCTTTTAAAGATAACTTGCCGGTATATAGCTGTGGTAAGGCTTTTAATTACATCGCCATCATCCCAAATACTTAGTAAATACTCACTTGACAGTAGTGGGAGAGCTCTGTTTGCGAAGGTCACCCTCTATAGTGACTGTTTTCTTCGGCGGCGAAGGCTCGTTCGCCGCGCGGAAGTCATTGCCTCCGTACATGTTCCACGTCACGCTCATTTCGCATAAGCTATACCTGTGTATTAATAAAAGCTTATAATTTAACGCTTTATACATAACTTTCCCTATGGAAGAACCATATTTTTTATATTTCTTACATGGATCGTTTATTTGTAATGCATTATATGTATTCGTTTATATATATATATATATTTATATCATCAAGTTCGCATTTGTACATTGATTATATTGTGCAATTAAGTTCAAATAATAAAAAAAGGGACAAAAGGTTGCCTCCGGTAACCTAACTCAGTTGACGAAACACAACGCTACGTCAGTTTTCTGTGCCGTGGTATTACTCTGGTCGGGACGGTTCATTCATGCCGGAGCGTGACTCTTCCACACTTTGCAATATGTTAAGCGGTGATTCAAGACAGTGAGTTACTGGATATTGTGACTTTGGATTAGTAAGTCGATAAGTAATAATCATTACACTGTGATATATTTTTATTAACGGTGAAGGAAAATGTCGCGAGAAAATCTGTGCACGCCTACGAAGAGATTCAAAAGTTGTGCGTCAAATCGGCCAATCCGCATTGGCCCGCGTGGACGACTAAGGTTTATACACACTTTAGGGGTAGGCTCGTACCCCTCGGTGAACTTATAATGAGCTGAGATGAAGTTATTTTATTATATCAATCGAGATTTATGGGCGACAATTGACACTTACGCTAAGTTGGGTTGGTTACAGGAATCATTTCAAGTAAATCAAACGTACCTCATTACTGGGGGCGGGAAGCTCTTAGGCGCTTTCAAAACGTCAGTGCGAGCTGCCGGCACCGTGAAGTGGTTGTCGAACATGTACACCGGCCCTTGGCCAATCCAATTAACGACGGGCTCATCTAGGTCGTTGTCTTGCACTTGTTGTTGCTGCGTCTCTATGATGCAGTATTCGTCGTCGGTGTTGCTGCCTTCACCGCCGGATTTGTTCTATGTTGAGGAGATAATTAAGAATCAAATGTATTTTAAGCTTCTCTTGAAATTTGATATGAATGGTTTTGGTTAATTTTTAGTTTTTATTTCGGTACATGACCTCAAAATTCAATAGTTCAACTATAAATTAGTAAGTTTGTTAAATATAAATGATTTCTTATTTATATCTTGTATTACAATATAAGCATCGCAAAATAAGACCCTTGGTTAAAAGAATATATATATTTTACATAAAATTAATTTTATATTGGCAAATTAACAAAATAGCTTTTTAACATATTTTATTTTACGTCACTTCAAAGTTATTTTATCCGTTAAGATCGAAATCTTTCGCTGGTTACTTATAGTATGACTTCGATCTTAAACAACTTGCAGTTGCTTTAAAAAAATAAAATATACCTTAGTAAATAGGCGATTTAAGAGCTATTTCTTTCTCTCTTGCTAACCTTTTTCCGTTTCGGCTTCCTTGGAGTAGCTTTAGGTGTTGAGGTAGGGTCACCCAGTTCTTTCGCGACTTGGGTGTTTGTTGGTTTCGCCTCCAATGCGTCTTCTACGGGCCCGCTAAAGTCATCGTACTCCATCGATTTCGGTTCCCCCTCCAGCTCACTAGGCTCAGAAGGTTGCCTCTGCTTCATGTTTGACTCGTCCGGGAAGAAAAATATTTCGACACCTTCCTTCTCTGTTGAACTGTTCAATTCGTCTTCTTCGACTGCAAAAGGATATTTAAATAAATAAAGTGAACTTTTGAATCTTCTTGTTGTTGTCATAAATGCTATAGTTACAATTTTTCACCTGCAATGTCCAAACCAAACTGGTAGTAATTGTGACACTTTCTCGATCCAGTAATCCACAGAGGCAGTGAGTTATTTTGTATCAATATAACACAAACTTTATAAGAATAAAACCGTTGTTATAAAAGAGTTATTCCTATATTTGAATAATGATGATGTGACCCATATTTTACTGAATATGTCTAGGTTGAATTTCAATGCATTCCAAACATTTAAGACAAATGGCGTTTTTATATAAAAAAACTAAACAATGATATGTAACTACTTACGTGTTGTATTTGGACTTTCTTTCATTGCTTCCGCCATAAGATCATTCACTTGCTGTATTTCACTCGGCGAAAGTTCCCGGATTTCTTCTATCGGGCGATCTTCTAAACCTGATAGTCAAGCAATATTAGTTATCAGGAAAATTACCTTTTAAAATATTGGAGTTATTTTGAGGTTATTCTGAGGGTAAAACTTATATTATTCACGATGAATCAAAGTTAACGACATAGCTCGCCAAACTAGCTCTTTTAATTAGCAAAGAGCCGGTCACTATCACATAAGTCTTAGCATCGATATTCGGTGGAGCAGAATTCTGAAGTGAAGCGTCTTACAAACTTTCATGGGTATGGTTGGATAAGAAAGGTCGGGATGTCTGGCAAAAAATTAAGCAGACCTATATGTGCAGCAGTGGGCTGCTGTTCCCTACGTATATACTTTTTTTTGTAATATATATTCGTTGTTTAGTATCCATATTACAGGCTAATGCTTAGTTTGGGGCGAGGTGGCGCTGTGATTGACAGTGGATATTTATTATTTATAGGTTAGAGCAAGAGTAGGAGAAAAAACACCTACTGAAATCTCTAACTCTGTCTGCCAAGAGTGAAGAATATTGCAAAATCCTTCACTTTACGAAATGCTTACCAACAAGTTGCTCCAACGGCTGATCGGAACAGATGCTCGTGTGCCTGGACGAGGGGTCGAATGGCGGCTGTGAGTCGCCGTCGGAGGCCGCGTACGTGAGTAGCCGACATAACGCCGACGCCGAGTCCCAACACGTGTACAGATTCACCATATTGTTCGACGCGCTCAAGTCCACTTGAGGTTGTTCGCTTGTCTGCAAACAAACTCAAATTTACAACACAGCTGACACATTGATCTTGAGAATTAACTTCGCACAGCTATTAAATTAACCTTTTGGGGACTTTGTGTAATCATAGGTGCCGAGTTGCCTGAGCCACATTCGTTGTTAGGTTAGAAGGATCTAAAATTCATAAGTTCTAGATGGAGGCCTATTCTAGCAGTGGACTACGCTTTCTCCAAAGGCTGGAAGCTTGTATTCCTGTCTTCAGCTTACAACTGACATTACGTTTTTTGCTATGACGATTTCGTTGATTTGCTACTAAATTAAAGATCTACTAAGAAGATCTTTGAAAAAGTATTGATATTCTCCGTCTAACCTAGTCTCGTAAGTCAAGCAGTGCCACTGGAACACTGCACTCAAGAGGCCTAAACCTAACATTAATTACAGTACCATTAGTAGAGCACGCAGGGGAGCATACATCTTTTAGGATCCTGGTGAATATCTCACCTGCACTTGGAGTACTTTGACTTCGAGCGAACATGACTAACATTAAAATGCTATACTGGTGAAGTTCAAATTCTTCTATGATAAAAAATCGCTGAAGGAAGTTCACACCTATACCAGAAATAGCTGATACGTTGAGTTATTTTGATGTTTGTTGAGAATGTGAAATTAAACATATTATTGAAACTGAAAGTAGACACTCACCGCACTAGCCTTATCGTCCATCCTGAGCGAGAGCTCGAAGAGGCCCAAGTCTAGCACGCACACATAGTCCTTGTTCACGTCCGGGTGTTTGTCATCGTCCAACGGCACCCGACCCGGTTTCACAGGGTGCGCGTGCCATAGAAACAGGGTGCACTCTTGCGCTAGGAACCTCAGACACGAGGTGTTCGTCTCTGCTATTAGATTGCTTGACACACTGAAGTTACCGAGGGTCAGCACGGTGCGAATGGGCAAGTAGAGTGGCCTGTGGAGAGGGTTTTTTGTTTAGTCAGGAATCTTGATTCCTTATTCCTTACTTTATTAGTCTACCCAGATGATGGTTAAGCTTATAATGACGAAGAAGGTTCTTCGGATATTAGTGTAGTTTATCAACAACCATTAACGACCCACTGCAGTGACAAGCCTTCCCACATATAGTGCGTTTCATCGAATAGTACCTATGCCGTTATGTTGACACCTCGTTATTGGTATGGTATGATAAGACGATTATCATGGGTTTTGTTTATTCATTTTTAATTTCACCGTTTTCAAATTTTTGGGCATGATCTCAGTCAAAAATAAAACTAAATAAACAAACGTAGGTCCCGTAGGGAAGCGTCTTATCGTACCAATGAGATTTACAGACAAGGCGCCAACATAACGGCATAGGTACTATTCGATGAAACGCACTATAACATGGCTGTGGGGAGTTCACTTCGTCAACAGAACGCAATAGCGGTTAAACCATCGAGCCCTCGAGTTCTATTTTAAATTATCAAATTTCTGTTAATTAAACTGAGTCACATTTTATCATTATCAAGTGTTGTTTGCTTTAAGGAGTCGTTTCAATGAATTACCTATAGTCCACTGCGCAGTCCCACACGTGGACGTGAAGCTCCGATAACACTGTGGAAGGCGAATACCCTGGTACGGGGTAGTCTAGCACATCGATGACGTCCATCAGCTGGGTCAGCCAAGCGATGCCCTTGTCGCCCCTGTGCCTGAGGGTCGCTTGTTCTATACCTAATGCTATGCAGATCGTCTGGAAAAATTAAAAATAAATTCGTCTTGGGTCTGGAGTTTTTAATCTTTCACCATGCTGATTCAGATATACACATTTAGGCGCACTTTCTCCAATTAGCTGTGACCTTTGAATTTTGAAGACTTAGTTATAAATATACTGTAAATTACCCCATCAAATCAAGCAGACAGCTCATCTTATGGCAAGTAGAAACTCTTGCTTTTAGTACGTTTTACCAAGAACGGTATAATCAGGAAAACGTACCGACCCGGGAAAGGGATAGTTAATGGTGAACAAAAAATTTCAAGTAAGATTTATCACTAATTTACTGCCCGTATCACCCTTCAGTCCAGATAATAGCATAAGTGTTATGGCGTATATGTTTAATTCGTTCTACTGATGTAGCCAGTTACATATTAACTAAATAAGTAAGATATATAATAAAGTGAGTTCCACTTTTCTCATGACTACTATAAACATGTGCATATGTCGAAATCGGCTGTCTCAAGTAATTAGAAATAAAGTACCTACATACCTTAAGATTTGGTGTCTCTGAATCCGGCTCCACCTTGAGCGCCATAGAGAACATATCTTTAGTTTTCAAGTTCTCTTTGATAATGACTCCTTTGGCAGAGGGGTATATGGTGCTCTTTAAATTTGACGGAAGATGTGTGCCATACAATCGTAGATTTGGTTTTTCCGACGGTATCGTTATGAGGGCTGTTAATAAAATTAATTCGATTTATTACACTGTTAACGACTTAAAGGTTTAGCGAGTAAGTTACTAAATAGGAATTAAGTACCACAATGGTGGTGATTCACAAAAACAGTTCTGTTTGTAGTGGTCCAAGTGATTCCTATTTAAAAAATATACGAAAAAATGTGAGTATTATTAGTTTATACGTTGTTTCATATTTTAGACACGACAATCGTCTTGTTTTAATTGAGGTTAGATGGCACTGTGTAATGTTAGATATTTATCAAAATATATATTTACAATCATGATAAAGTGTAGTCTTCCCTCCACGCAAGCACAACTGAGCAGTCTTCGGTCGGCCATTGATCCCGCTTACTTGGCACATTGACAGTTTGTGCACTTCCAACACCAACTCTCCCATTTGACCAGGGACCACGCGTTTATTGCTATCCTGTTAAAAAGAGTTAAATTATTATTTTTCCCATAGTAATTTTTCATGAATAACGAAGAAAATAATACGAACATAGAATTAAATTATAAGAATCATCAGCTCATTATAATATCCCCACCGAGGGGCACGAGCCTACCCGTACCCGTAATGAAATGAAATGAAATCTTAATTATAGTAAAAGGGCATTCCATTTTGACGAATTATGAACGAGGTCCAAGAGTCCTGTTAATACGCAGTGGTCCAGGGCAGTAGACTATATTCCTAGTTTGTGTAGATGGGCCGGGGTAAAAGCTCCGTTGTTATCAAATATTAGATTCGATATTTAAGAAACTTTTCATATTTGAGTTTTCGGGTTTTCAAGAACCCTATTTCTATATTTTTAGTAAACGGATTATGTTGAAGGCTTAATGGTGTAGCGGTGAGCGCGTTGCGCTACAAATATGTTCCGTTACAAATATCGGAATGTTCAGTCATCAGCTAGCCGAGCGGAAAATATATACTCAAGTCTCTTTTTTCTAGAAAGGTCACCCAAGATGGATCATGCTTACAAAGGAATAGCCTGTTCACTCTTGCCTTAGATGCCCAGGTCATAGTGAACGCGATACATGCTAGCAGGTAAAGAGTTCCAGTCTTTGTGTGCTCCGTACGCATTATAAATGAACTCGAAATAAAATCGAAGAAAATTAACTTGGCCAAACTTACCCGGACTGGAGCGTAAATTGTTAGGACACCTTTGCCAACTTTCAAAGTGAGACAGAAGTCATGAGTTTCTTTGGGCTCATGCATTATTTTACCAGCGGCGACCCCCTTTTTGAATTTATTGTCGTATGTTGAGTAATAAAGATTCTCTTCCTCGGACGATGTGCTTTCTGAGTCGGAATCTGTTGGGAGATTTTTGACGATTATATGTATTTGAGGCAGAAGTTAGTTTGTTAGAGGATTCAAATCAAAATTATTAATTCATTACTAATCATTCATAATACAATCTTATCAGCTCACTTTATTTCCAAGAGGATGTGGGTGTGGTTGTAATAAATATTTTATTATTATTTATATATCGTACCGACTTCATCAGCGTGGAGGTTTTTAGCTTAAGTTACTCCATAATTTGTTGGCTATATAAATTAATATCTATGTAGTAAAATATAGTTATTATAACATGAAAATAGACATATAATGAATAAACATGAAAATAGATAATATTTATATATATATATTTAACATTAAATTTGAGTATTATATATATATATATATATAATATATTATATAATTTCATTTTATTTTAAATATAAATATATTTTAATTTTTGTTATAAATATAATTCATATTTGTTGCATATAACTCACCATATCCAGCACCCTTACACAATCCAAAGGCGGGGTATATGGAAGCACACATGAGCGGATTGATCTCAAAGGGGTCTTCTATGTGAGGCTCCCACAGTAGTAGGTCGGAGTTTATACGATTGTATATTATCTCGTACAGTTGTTTTGATCTGTGTAGATTAACAAAAATAAACTGTATTTCAAGACAATAAAGCACAGTTTACTTTGATTTTCGACGGAGAAGCTATGGGTATGTAGTTTAGATAAAGTAAAAATTGTACAGTTACTTGATGAACTTCGATTTGTTGTTACTTTGGCTATTACGTTTACTGTTGGTTAAAAGCCTGCTCCACTTGCCATTATCTATAAAAAGTTTCGGAACAAATAATGCCTGTTGGCACATTTGGTAGAAATTAAATAATGCATGTCATGTGTCA
Organism: Leucinodes orbonalis; assembly: GCA_019425675.1. Classification (NCBI taxonomy): domain Eukaryota; kingdom Metazoa; phylum Arthropoda; class Insecta; order Lepidoptera; family Crambidae; genus Leucinodes; species Leucinodes orbonalis. The sequence goes on along the minus strand of PQWD01012468.1, from coordinate 3,189 downwards.
TGCGTGATTTTTTATTAAGAAAAGTAAACCTGTAAATTACAGTGTAGTCCCTGACAGGGTTAAGTAAGTTCTGTAATCTTGCTTTATGTAGAGAATACGATAGTAATAGTATAATTAATAATACTTACTCCAGCTGTAAACTAAGTATTAGGCAGAGTTGAATTCTAAATGGAATGTTCGACAACTCAATGGCACTATTGTAAACTCCGTCATTTCTTCCTCAAGTTCCTGAAGCAAACTATAAGCTCTTCCTCATGGTCTGAAAAGTAAAGTCGCGTGTTATTTCATATTTAATTTCAAAATTTTGACCTTGAGCGTCGGATGGCTCAATTGGTGTGGATTGATTATTCGCCTTCCTACCAGGAGGGCTGAGGTTCAAATCCCAACACGTACTGTGTGTTTTGAATTTTCGATTAAATATATGTACGTTATCCGACTGCTACTTACGGTGAAGAAAACATCGTGAGGAAACATATCATGCCACGCCTGCGAAAGATTCGATAGGTTGTTGTGAGTCGTCCAATCTCGCCACTGCGGGCCTACGTGGACGACTATGGCCTAATCACCCTATACGGGTAGGCTCGTGCCCCTCGGTGGGGACGTTTAATGAGCTGATGATGATGACCTTGACCGAGTAAATATTAAATAAAGAGATATGATAGTTAATAGGGACTGTTTCAATTAACGGTATTCAATCTCGGACCATTACATTTTTATTTTCTTTTAACTTTTTCTTCTTACATATTGATTGTTTTGTTTTTTTATGAGTTCTTTTTTCACTTCAATACAAATTTTTCTACAGTAAAGAATATCCACCTAAACAAATTATTTATTTTTGATCGCAACCGTGAGAACAGATTCTTGATTTCAATAAATTTCTGGAACCTAGTCTTAGTTTTGCTTATCTACATGGACGGCGGTGGCATTTACCACCATGTAAACCGTATGCCCATAGAAGGATATAAGCATCAACTCACTGTTCTGCGCATCGCTATCATGCTTCGTGATACTCTGATGTGCCGTCTTCTTCCCGCTAAATGGGCTCGGCGTGGTGCTGTGCAGATTGTTCATAATGTACATGGATGTTGTCATGGGGTTCGTGGCCACCGGCTCAAAGGGACCGTCCTCCGATAGCGCGTCGAATGGACCTTTAGCCGTTGACCGTGGCTTGAACGTCAGTGAGATCCTGCATTAGGACAAAGTTTCATTAGCCCTTTGGCACAATAGATTTTATTGTGTCTGGATTCCCGGCGTTCAATGGGTTAAATATAATACAATTTTATGAAAGTTTGCGGATGGCCGTTGAATGCAGATAGATTCCAGCAAGTAGGAGTGGATTAGGGGTGATTTATGTTTGCAGCGGACGAATTGTAGCTGATAGGATCACGACTATTTTATCGTTTAAAAGTATGGTTTGCTGTCTGTAGGACTTTACCTTTTTTAATGAATACTTATGCATAGAGCCAACAGTTAGGCATAAAGACCTCCAAGACACGTATTTTATTATTTTTATTGAACACATTAGGACAAGAAAAATCTCTATTTCATATCAAAGGTCACAATTGGATTAGTGACAACAAATTAACATTTCTTCTCATTAAAACCAGCCTTAAAACAGACAAAGAAAATTCAAAATTTGCAATATATATTGAGAATACTAACGTTGGTAACGGAACAGATGTAGTGCCACTTAAAACATTTTCCTCCATAGGATCACTCATAGTAGATCTGGCTATGTGCGTTGCTGGTAAACTGTCATTTTCCTGTAAACGAAATAATAATACACCTTTTATAACATTAAGTTTTTTTAAGTTATATTACAAAATGTACAACCAGGACTCTCACCTGATGGTCAGTGAAACGCCTAACCAAAACAGAGCGGCATTGGGACCAACAACTGATAAACTGTTATAATTCTCCATTAATGACATCCGAGACAACAAATGTTTGGTTTCTTAGTAATCTGTATACCCGGTAAGGGTTTTTCAAGTTATATATAATGTACACGAAGTACGTTATCGAAAAAAATATGTATTTTCAAAAAAGTATTAGGCAGATGTGTTTCGTAGAAAACTTTTAAGAAACACCATCCATAAAAATTTGCAAAACATAAAATAGAAATGAGTATTTTTAACCTTCTGATTATCACTCATCTCCTTTAATTTTCACTTACATGATAATACAAATCGAGCTTTGTCGATTTCAACGTCACAGTGGGGGCAGCGGGCGAACGCTGGGGCTTTGCTGCGAGCCGATGGTCACATTCTGGAACTTGAACGTAAGGTAGTCGGTACGGACGCGACGTATCTCGTGATCCACGTTCGGTCTCAGGTCTGCTATGGGGAACCTATTGCAAACGAGTGATGTCATGTGAATGTCGCTCTTGCCTTAACGGCACATTAAAAATGATATCTTAAATGTACGGTAAGATAGAGTTGTCGTGGTCGTCGAGTTAGGTGGTATTCAGAAGTAAAATATGGTGTTCTTATTTAGATATGACATGATTCTTACTAAACTCTCTACAGCATCGTGAAGCAAAGATATGGATATTCTGCTTAGCAACAAATAAATCTAAAAAAGCTGGAGCTTTTGCAGAATTCAAATATGAACATACTACTAAAAACTATTCTCACATAATCACACGGTAACCTTGACAATTCATTATCTTATAAGTGAGAGATTAAGAAAAAGAAAAAATACTTAACATATTTTGAGAATTTACCGATAAAGATCTTTATCATTGAAATTGGTCTCTCACTAAGCAAAAGAAAAAACTAGTTATAGTCTAACTAGGATCTATGGTGCAGGAAAAGGCAGACCTATGTTCGGCAGTGGATTGCGCTAAATTGAAGGGTAAGTAATCAACAAAAATCTGTTTGAAATAATACAGTTTATACCTATTATAGCGCTAATCTTAAAATAAAAGCACACTAATTATTGCTGTTACCTGAGTATTGCGTTTAAGTCGGGGCATTGCATAGACAAGTTTAGTTGGTTTTGTGAAGGCGCATGCGCAGTGGGCGTTCCAGGGGGCGCGGCTTTACCGAAGAACGTCGCCGACATTCGTTCTATTACACTGAGATCTACATCCACGAAGAATGGTGTACATTTAACACTGAAAAACACGTTATATTTATTCGTTTGAATTTTGTCTGTATTCAAATGGAATAAAGTTCAAAATATTTCTTC
>PQWD01012466.1:0-70749 GCA_019425675.1 Leucinodes orbonalis | reverse complement strand
TGTGAATAAGAAATTTTTTATATTTGTAATGTTTTATTAAAATACCTATCGAATTTTCATAAATCAGACTATTTTTTTGTTTCAATCCTTTTATATGTACCTAAATAATAATAAATATCCACTGGCATTCACACAGCACCATCTAGCTCCAAGTGAAGTTTGTATTATGTTAAACAATGGATAAACATACACTATATACATTTATATGTACATTTTTTTGTAAATACATATCTACATATATATATAGATAACACCCAGACTATAACAAATGGACATGTTCATGTACACAAATGTTTTACTGTCTCAACTGCAACACCAAATGATGTATAAATGACTTGGAGGTTGTGTTAATATGAATGTCTTTTGACGATCCATGTGTTTAGTGACCGTCAGGATTGATAGACAGAACGATGGTACCAACTATGAGGTACTAACTTTTAATAATTACTTGATGTAAAATAGCAGTAGTGACGGGTCATCCTGATGTCACGTGTGTAACCCAATACGCCCTCGGGCGCCTGACAATAGATTTTCTATTGTGTAATGTAATGACGACTCATTGGGTGTAATGATTGCGACATTGCTTACACCAAGGTTTCGGTTCGATCCCGGCAGTATAAACATTTGTGTGCATGAACATGTCTGTTGTATTGGTCTGGGTGTTTAAATGTATTAATAATAATAATAAACTTTTATTGCACATAAAACACATTACAAGGAAAACATGGACAGAACAAAAAGTGTACAAATAAGGCGGTCTTATTACTAAAAAGCAATTTCTTCCAGACAACCTTCAGAAGAGGATAGTTTCTTAATAATGATTAATTGGGCTTGCAAAAGTTAATCCTAATTATATAAAAATAATAAAATACAATAAATATAATAAATATATTTCATAAACATACATACACAAATACATACATATAAACAGTATCAACGCATATACCTGGGATAAATATTATATATATACATTCACATAAGTGCTATCAAACTATAAGAAGAGAAAGAAAAGAAGAGAATTAAAAAATCCGGTGTCAAGTATGAAGTATTACAGGGAATTAGAACATGTATTATATGTATTTACAACAAAAATATGTATATTTAAATATGTTTATCCGTTGTTACGAGGTTTTTATACCCATATGCAGCTTAATGCTAGTTTGGGACAAGATGGCGCTGTTTATGTCAGTAGATATTTATATTGTGTCTGGATAAGCACGTTCAATGGTAAGTGGTTGAGATTTGTTTATTACACTAGGTTCCTTTTCAGGCCCCCGACACTACAAACATCTACCTGAACACAAGTGTGTTGCCTCATTTATAGCATACATTATAGATAATTTATTTCAAATTAGGCTTACTAAAGCACTTATGAACGTCAAGAAATATACGAAAATATAATATAAAACGATTTAAATACTAAACTAAAAATATTAGTTTGATGCTTTAAAAAAAGCGCTTCAGTGTTGGCCTGTTGAGAAAGAAGCACCCAAGAAAACTCAACAGTGTTGCCTTTTTTAAAAACAATTCCTTAATGTAAAATATATCATAAACACTGAAATAGCTGAGCAGTTTAAGACCACGGATTTTATTACATAAATATTCGTCAAAGTGTATACCCTTTTTTAGAAAGGTGTGTTTGATTCTAACTTAAACATATCAAAGGGCAACTCTACAATATTTTCGGTACCTTATTGAAAAACTTATACATCTTCCTATAAAAGATTTACCTATTTATGTAGTCTCAAGTCTGAACAGCAAGTTTGTTTTATTCCTAGTATTAAAATGTGTGAATCACAATTTTTCTTAAAGGTGTTATAGTATTACGAACATAAATTAAATTTCAAATATATGCGATGCGACACAATATTTATTTTTTTAAAAGTTCCTTAAGAGAGTCACGTGGTCTAAGGTGTAGATAAAACGAATAGCTCTTTTTTGTAGCACAAATATTGTATTAATGTCGGCAGCCGAGCCCACAACAGTAGACCATACGACATGACACTATAAATAGGTTACTAAAGTAAACCAATCTTGCCGTTTCTATATCTGCAAGAGCCTTATCTTTCTAACAGCATAAGCTGCCGAGCTAAGTCTACCAGCCAGGATTCAATGTGAGGCCCCCATTGCAGCTTTGAATCTAAGTTATTCCTAGAAAGCAGTGGAGTCCACTAGCTCCACTTGATCATTATTTAGAGTTATATGGTCTCGACTGCCTTACATTGGGCATAGTGAATTTTATACATTTAGGCAGGTTTCCTAACAATGCGTTCCTTCACCACAAGAGCAAATAACGTGCATATAATTTCGAATATCAAAAAGAAATTGTGTCGCGAGATTGAACCTGCATCGTCCAGATCGGCAGGCAACTTTCCACATCAATGATGTGCCAGCGCTCCGCCCGCCCGCGTTAAAATCGGGTGTAACGCGTTTTTCTTTTCTGCTTACGAAAACAGAATATTATTAAACCTACCTACTCTAAAGAAGGGTCGAATGCGTTACTATAGTAGGGCAAAAGGCGGTTTATGAAGAATAATATGATGTACATAAATGATTACTCACACACTTGTAGCCTCTCTGATCATTTTAGGAAAAGGTGAACACTGACCAATAATAAGTAATCTACACTACACGGGTGTCGTGAAATGTCAATAAAACATACCTACAAAAGATTAACGCTTTCTCATGTTACTATTAAAAGTACTGCTATCAATCAATGAACTTTATTATTACTTTGCTTATAAGCGATTCCCTTCACTATGGTGGACTAGCTCCAAGTCCAGCTTGAACTACCACGAATGATAAGGTAAGTTACAATAGATTGATATAGGTATTTACTGTACGAACAAAGTTGAAGTTCATGAGTACTATTCTCGGGGAGAATCTCCAACATTTCTGTAATTTATTTTGTAAAATATGCAACAACATATAGATTATGATATAATGAAATGCCAACAGACATTACACAGCGCCATCTAGCCCCAAACTAAGCAGTACCTGTAATATGGATACTAAACAACGGATCGAACGAACAACAACTAATTAACTTTTTTTTGTAAATACATATTATACATAGAAAATACCCAGACCAATACAAAGAGAATGCACACAAACTCATTTATTAGTTCAATATAATTCGAAGGTGAGCAAATAATTTGTACAACAACTGAAGTGACGCCAGATTGACTGACTCCCGGTCAGCACCGGTCCCCGCGGAGAACATCTGGTATGTACCAAAGATATGTAAAGTAAGAGCGGACTTCCATAGAAAAAAAAAATTCTACACAAATGTCAAAACGGAGCAGAGATCTTGCACCAACTTAACGAAAGTATGCTGTCAATCGTACCAACATGAGAAATAACAAATAGTGTTTGCAGTACATCCTACATAGAATATATCGATATCGATATTCGTTACGAATATATATATATTATAATACTATTTAAAAATATTTTCAGAATCTCCATTTCGTTTTAATGGTAGAAGTAAATATATATTATTCTATACTTCTACCATTAAAACGAAATTGTATGATGAGTTATACAGTAAATAAGTCAAGACCATAATTTATGTGTTTATTAAACATTCATAAATATTTTGTACGTAGACTGGTATTCACACAAATTCGAGGTTCGAGGGCACATCTAAAACCCGATTTTGTTTAGTTTTTCATAATTTTGATTTCTTTCTATTTCTATTTTCGTAGCAATTCAGGATGAAAAATAGACGTCATTTGTCATGGATGCTGCACCAGGCTGAAAGTAAAACAGGTAATATTAAAAGTTTTGAATAATTGTTTCAAACTTATTACTTTAAAATTTTAAACTGCCTCCGTGGTATCAAACAACAATTGACTTAAACTACTATCTACTATAGTCTTGGTCAGAGTATACAGAAACATCAAACGACGGAGATGACTCCTAGAAGAAGCAAGCTCACTGAATACTTGCCATTTATTACTTTGTATACTCATTAGTTGAGACTTTTTATTGCTATCTGAATTTATCTGCTCAATTTCACTAATCGCCACATTTTCTTTTTGTTTCTTATTAATAATGTAGATAGCCGAAACAGCAACATACCTAACATTTTGACCATAACTTACATCTGAAAAATATCGATATCGATAAAATGAAATATTCCGCACTATAGTGATGAACCGGCTATATCGTAATTATCACAATAATATTATATTTGTGTATAGTTTTAAGATACATCTTTATAACATCCTACCTGGCTTCATCAACAGAAATTTAGCCATAAAGTGGCGTTTGACTCCATCTTTTCTTCCAATCTTAAGCCACAAATTTCACAGCGCCGATACTTCATTCTTACTTTAATCCTTATTTCCAAGTCCTGAAATGATAACTTAAAGTCCTAACAACGTTTCACTTCTATCCTAACCGAAAAAAACTTATGCGCATGAAGAAAACTCGTAAATATCACTTTCAACAGAATACAAAGAGTAATCATTGACAACAAAATTGACAACAACGCTCAAACTAACTGAAACTAACCGCGAAACAATCAAATTGTCAAATGAAGAAAGAGTGAGGCAGAGGAAGTGAGTGAGATGGCTATACCCGCCATTAAAATTCTGCTCCGTTCATAGTAATTTATTTTGTATGGAGTTGCGACTGCCTGATGTATCTTAAACTAGAGACCCGCAAACACAGTTTCCCAATATAATTGAGATGTCTATGGTGCAATGGTGATATTCGTTATAGGCACGCTCCCGTCTCCCCGGTCGGCTGGTACCGATTAATTAGGTAATTGCGCTACGTAGCGTTTGCGGATTTTTAGGGTTCCGTAGCCAAATGGCAAAAAACGGAACCCTTATAGATTCGTCATGTCTGTCTGTCTGTCCGTTCGTAGTCACACCCTTTTTCTCCGAAACTATAAACACTAGACTATTGAAACTTTGTAAGTATATGTATTCTGTAAACCGCTATTAGGTTTTGACAAGAAACTTCAAAATAAAAAATACATTTTGGGTTTCCCTATGCATTGAACTGAACTGAAAAATTTTTTTTTCATCGTACTCTCCCCGTGTGGGGTATCAATGTGTAGAGCTTGAAAATTGTTAACGAGGTTTCTGATATCATTTTTTTATAAATTGAATAGTTTGCGCGAGAGACACTTCCAAAGTTGAAAAAATTGTGCGAATGCATTTATATTGTTTCTAATTTTCTTTTATTCTTGTGTACACTCAAACCTTGGAATCACTAAATTTTTCAGTTTCTTGTACTTTATATGTGTCCAAGGATGCTGAGTTTGTAATAGTTTAAGTCATTTAATTCTGTAAGTTCTATCGCAAACTTGTTTGTGGTCCAATAAATAATCATATATAATATATATTCATTTAAATCACATGCTGTCAAGGGCTATACAAGTAAAAATAAGGTTAAGGTATGTAATTGAATAAGGATTAATGCTGTATTCGCTAAAATCGCATCGAAAATTTTATGACAAAAAAAGCCATTACCATCACAGAGTTTTCTCTAGACCTTTTTAATGTATACAATACTTAGTTTTTTATCTCATTATTTTGATAAGTATTGTAGTGTTCAGCTTGCGTTTGCAAAGTATAAGTGAAAAATATTACATTATTTACGACATCACATTAGAAACCCTAAAAATAACAGTAGTCCTCCACTATTTAATGGATGTTAATTATGCATATAAATCTTCCTCTTGAATCACTTTACAATAAAAAGAAATCGCATCAAAACCTGTTGCATTGTTTGAAAGATTGCTTAAATCTTTCTTTGTACATAGAGACAGAAAAGCGACTTCGTTTAATTACTATGTAGTTATATAGAGTAGCAAATTATAAGAAAAAACCAAGTACATGTCAGTCAAAATTAATTTTAATTTTAGGTAACCGGTTTCAATTTTTTACTAAATAATTAATGTGGCTTTGAAAAAGATTTTCCTATGAATAATCATCATCTTCATCGTCATCCATTCTGGCTACCGCAGGTGGGGGAACATATGGTTGGGCAGTACCATCGGGGCCTACAAGTCCTTGCTGCTGTAGTAAAAGCCATTGCTGATGTTCTTGTTTAGCTTTTCTTCACGGGCCTGGTAACAAATACTATAATGATTAACTAAGTACATAATATTCTCCGATTAACTGTTTTGATATCCATACAAGAATGAACTGAAACTCAAAATTGCTTTTTTTTTAATCTGACTACTGCTGTTGGCCGCAGATGACCTTAAAGTTTCACCAGGCAATTGAGGAGGGGGGACATGGCCTTAAAAAAATGCTAAACTTAAAAGATAACCTTGAATAGTTAAAAATGAAGTTATTTTTAATGAGAGTACCAACCCAGTTTGGTGAATAATATGAATGTTAATTAATTTGAAGACTCATTTGGTGTGATGGTTTAGATACAAACAATATGTGCATATGAAAATGTATATTGCAGTTGTGGGTGGCATTATTGTACCCATAGTACAAGCTCCTTAGACCAATTGGGTTAGATATGCATGCAGTGTGAATATCTGTGATATTATTAATTTTGTATTTTAAAAATGTGTAGTGCGCAACTTTAAGTTTGTCAAATAGAAAATATTTTTTGCCAATAGGTCCAATTATAACACATAACATAATAAATAACAACTAAGACATTGGTTTCAAATAGAAATCTGAAACAGCATTAAAAATATATTACATGGAAACACCACAAGCTTTCATTATGATATCTACATATTAAACATTTAATTTTTATTACAAATAAGTGTGTCACTTAATATTCTAACACCATATCAGAGTGTTGTAATACCTTAGAGAATGTATGGAAATAAGTTGTTACAATAAAAAAAATTTAGCATAATTAACTGTCAACATTTGTATTAAGTGCAATACTGTTATAGAAATAAATGAACATATTAGACATACCTTTGCAAAAAGTTCTTGTTGTGTCTCAAGAGTTCTTCTTCAGGTATTCCCAAATTTTCAAGTCTTGTGCTTTGTCTTCTCCTTTTTGCAGCCACAGCTTTACAATCTTTAAAACAGCTTCAGCTTCTAAAGTGTAATCATTGAATCCTAGCCTATCCAGAGCTGTAATGTAAAAACAGCAAATGTATATTAAATAGCTATCTTCTTATAAATGTTAGCATTTGATGGTATAGCAAGTAATGACTTATTCTGGTCACAATATTTTTTTTAAAACTATTGATAAACTACTATCTATCTATCTATTCAACCTATTTTGCGCCAGATATCCCGGTCCTCCGCTTTTCTCATCCAGCCTCCACCAGTGACCTTTCGCAAGTAGTCGGTCAATCGGGCCGGAGGGCGAGACGCGGTCTTCACTCCAGAAATCGTCTGCTCCAACGGTCATCGGTTCTGCGACATACGTGACCAGCCCACTGCCACTTCAACTTGCTGATCCAGCAGGCTATGTCGGTAACTTTAGTTCTCTTACAGATTAAGTCATTTCTGATCTTATCCCCAAGTGAGACCACGAGCATAGCTTGCTCCATTGCGCATTGAGTGACTTTGAACTTGTGAACCAATCCTGCAGTCAGTGTCCATGTCTCAGCTGCGTATGTTAGTACAGGTAGGACGAATTGCTCAAAGACTTTTGTCTTCAAGCATTGCATCGTCGACGTGACTTGCCGAATGCCGCCCAGCCCAACTGAATCCTCCTACTAGCTTCCCTCTCGAAATTATGGCGGTCAAGTGGGATAGTTTGGCCCAAGTAAACGTATTGTTGCACAACCTCGAGAAGGACGCCATCGACGCATATCGGTTGTGGCATGATATAATAACTACTAGAAAGCTTCTAATCTAATATCTACAGATAATTAAATCCATGTCCATGTAAATTACTATGTGAATAGTAAGTACACAGGTGTTGTTTTAAAAATTGCTTACCTGTCAAAACATGATCCGCATTTATTGTTTTTTTATTACTTTGATTGCAAACTTCATTTGCTTCCGAGCTAAGCAAATGTATAAATTCTGTACAGCAATTGAGAATTAGTTCTCTAGACTCAAAAGCAACTCTGACAGAGGGCACCAATCTTTTATCATTTTGTTTATACTTGCCTTGGCAAAGTAAGTTCATCTTCTTCTGAAGGAGGAGCATAATTCACGTTCTGGGCTACCCATTTTCATAAAATATTTAAAGGGAATGAATTTTATTTTATAAACAAATCAAATATCAATAAATTACTCTAAATTAAAACGTCAAAGTGTCATTTTCTTTCTTTTGTTCGTTCCATTTTGAAAAGGCTAAGATCATACATCATGCTTACTCGTCATTAGTTAATATTCTTTTGATTCCTGAAAAAATGAGTAATGAACATGATGATGAGTGATGATGCATGATAGATGAATTCCCTCCCATCCCCATAAGTTTCAATTAAAAATGTAGGTGTCTACTGAAACCTTACACGGTCATCTGGAAAGATATCAAAATTACTTTTGAACAGTTTCACTCGCACTTGTTTACGAACTCTTAATGGTTAATAATTATGCTTTAGAATCACTGACCTGTAAAAATAATGTCAGTGATCCACCTAGAACTCTCTTGATTCGATCGGAGCAGGCTAAGCTTATACAAACAATATTACACTCAAAAATTTTATTGTTAGGTTGAGCTGTCAATGTCAAATCTAACTGTCAGTCATAGCCATCATTCGCCTGGTTAAACCTGAAATTTACTATTTGCTTGCATACATTTTGCTCAGATTATTAGTTAAAATAATTTTAATACTTAATAGTTATTCAAGCTTTATTAGATTATAATGTGTTCTATTTTACTAGTAGTAGTTTCTCCACCTGTAACCTTATTCATGGTGCAGACAAACATGAAAGTAAGTATTTTTTTCTCTGTACTTAATAATAATGTCGAATGTAGAAACAATCTGTAGTTTGGGGTGGGTGATGCTAATTCTAATAACCATTCGCCATTTCACAGATGAAGATCTTATAAAATGGGGTTGGCCTGAAGATGTTTGGTTTCATGTCGACAAAGTTTCATCAGCACATGTCTACCTACGGTTAGCACCAGTAAGTGCTTTGATATTATTATATTTACACATCTTATTATTACATCTATTGAACGATATTTCTAATTTTCAGGACCAAACTATTGATGACATACCAAACTTAGTTCTAGATGATGCATGTCAATTAGTCAAAGCAAATTCAATAATGGGGAATAAAATGAATGATATTGATATAGTTTATACAATGTGGTCTAATCTGAAGAAGACACCATCAATGGAGGTAAATAATATTCATGTTTTTAGGGTTCCATAGCCAAATAGCAAAAAACAGAACTCTAATAGATTTGTCAAGTCTGTCTGTCTGTCCGTCCATATGTCACACCCTTATTTTTCTGAAACTTTATAGTTTCGTTTCATTTGTTAGTTATTTTTTAGTGCTTATGCACTACACTATTAAAAATTTGTAAGTATATGTGTTCTATGAAAAACTTGAAAAAAACATGAAATGAAATGCTCTGCCTGCCCCTGTGTTTCCGGCCACATACAACCCTGTGGCATTAAAAAAAACGAGTGAATAGGCTTTTCTGGGCAAGCTCGCTACATCTTAGGGCACGTCTGTCCCCTAGGATAGTCTGTGCTTAAGAGTAAGCCCATCTGAAATTAAAAAAAATATATATATACATGTATATTTTGGGGTTCCCCCAAACTGAAACTCAAAAATTTTGTATTTCATTGTACCCATTGTATTTCATTGTGGGTATGTGTAGATCTTAAAGAATGATATCTAGGTTTCTAATAAAAAAATAATATAAATTGAATAGTTTGCCAAGAGAAACTTCCAAAGTTGAAAAAATTGTGTCCAATTTTTTATCTGCTTAAATTAGCCAGCCTTTCCCAATACCCAATTAAAACCCCTTCAAATGGAAAGCGCTTCAATCCAATAATCCAAATCCAATAATGGCACACCTCATCTGTGGTGCATTCATGGGGGTGGAGTGGGTATGCGTGATTTATAATTTATTGTATATCTCTTTATAATTGTTTGGAACACAGCCAATAAACTGTTATATTTGAAAAACTAAATAAATTTGGGATAAAGCTTTGTCATCTAAAATTTACTGAAAAGCAACAGTTGTGGATATTTAAAAAAAAACAATAATATTCATACAATATGTTATGGGTGTTATTTAACTGGTTATCATAGTTTAGTATTTTTTAAGTGGGTTAAATTTTTATCTGTCAGCAGAAATAGCTTGGTCAGCAACTAATGACCAGCAAACATTTCAAAATAAATCAGCAATTTATGTTGTTCTGGATGGCTGTTATATTTTTGTACTGCATAATAATTATATAAGCAGCAATAAGCTGTTCCTGTTTCATAACTCTTAATTAGTATATCTTTGTGTGTTCAATATCCCAGCAGTTTGCAACATTGTTAAGTTCCATTACTATATTTTCTCCTGTGTGAACCTGAGAAAGGCTTCATTGCCAGAGTTTATGGTGGGTTAGAATTTTCTTTTTTTTTCTAAGAGTTTCGTTAATCCGTTTCTTTGCATTATGAACAATGGTTGTTGTAGAGTGCAATAATTTCGGTTATTAAATAATTAATGGTACTTTCTCAATTTAGGTATCATTTATATCCCAGAGAAATTTCCATAAGATTCTGTCATAGTCAACATGCCACATGGTTGGCCGAATATCTGCTATCTGTTTCATCTCTAAAAGCAACCTTTTGTATAACACAGCAAGATAAATGCCCAGATCTGGCCTTAAGCATACAACAGGTTAAATTATTATGCACTTGCCTGCTTGGTTAAAATGTATTGTACTTAATGTTTCATTTTATATTATTTGCAGGCTGGACAAGCATTTCATAAAGACAAAGATGTTAGGAAAGTCCGCGTAGCCAAGAGAAACAACGAAATAGTAAACAGGCTAAATAAAACGAAAAAAGAAAATTTCCCGACCTTCGTCAAGAAAGGGAAACAAGAGATCGTTTGGAGCGAGAAGATAAAAAGAAACTTTTAAGAGAAAAGAAGGAAAAAGAAAAAGAAGAAGAGAAAAAAAAGAAAGAGGAAGCTGAGCTTAGAAGTTATTCAACCTTAATGAAATCAGAAAATATGACTACAAATTATGATGGAAATGACTCTGATGAATTTATGTGAATAAATTTTTTGATTTCATTCATACATTAGATTTTCTTTGGCCTCCTGCCTTTTTAGGGGTCCGTAGCCAAATGGCAAAAAACGGAACCAATATTGATTCGTCAAGTTTGTCCGTCTGTCAGTCCGAATAATACAACCCCTTTTTTCTCCGAAACTATAAGCACTAAACTATTCAAACTTTGTATGTATATTCTGTGCACCACTATTAGGTTTTTATAAGAAACTTTAAAAAATATTAATATATTTTGAAGTTCCCCATACATTGAACTGAAACTCAAAATTTTTTTTTCATCGTACCCCCACGTGTGTGATATCAATGTGAAGATCTTAAAAAATGGTATTGAGGTTTCTAACATCATTTTTTTTGTTATATTAATTGAATAGTTTGCGCGAGACCCTTCCAAAGTTGAAAAAAGTGTGCCCCCCCTCTAATTTCTAAACTATGTGGTTTATAAAAGCGATAAAAATATATGATGTACATGTCCATAAAATCTAACAACGAAATTTAGTTTAAACGATTTCTGATGTGTAGTTTTTTTTATATGTCATAAACCAGTGGTCGTCAGACTTTTCTCAACGAGGGCCACACATGCCAATGTGAGTGCCAATGCCGAGTTTGCTTGGGAGTTGGTGCCGAATTAAGTATTCATACATATTGTTCATTAGATTACATAAACATATCTTCAAAATTTTACCTTATGGACTTTTCCGGAGTTTTTTTACTTTTACAAATCTACTATCGGTTTTTATGTATCAGCATTAGTTTTTATTCCACAGCTTTTATATTTTATATTAGGGCATGAGTTTGGCATAGTACTGTTATAAGTAAAGTTAAAATTAACGCGATGTCTACATCAAGGCGACGAAACTTAAACAATTTGCAGTGCTTTTGTCATATTTATGCTGAATATGTGTTTCATATCAATGAAAATTGATAACTTACTCCGCGAAAACTACTTATTATGACTTCTTAAAGTGCAAGTGTGTAATTTAATCCGAGGATGGGTGCCTTAAACTATTTGCTAAAATTATGTGATTAATGTGCGACAATGGTAGGTTAATCGAAATAAGAAATTATCAGAAGTTAAAAAACCCCGATGATCTGTCGAGAATCAAAAAATCTTAATGAGAAATATTTAAACCGCAATGAATGCATTTATCCTGATAAAACATCTGCTAAACGACCAACTTTGTAAAGTCTTTTTGTGTGACGATCCATCACACACATTTCTCATAATCACGATCCGTCTATTATTCTTCAAGGAGTTTTATCACCCTTCTTGAAGAACAAAACGATGAGGCCTCTAGGCCATGATTCCGGTGTAGTTCCCTCGTGGATGATGGCATTAAAGAGCGCAACTAATGCCCTTAGGATGGGTTGTCCAACGGCTTGCACAGAGCTCCTTGATCTGTCGTAATACAGTCATCACCCTGGGCTCTGTTGCTCCAGTTTTGCACTAATCTGACTTACGTCGATATCTTGCGTATAATGGCGAATAAGTGGTACACGTGGATCTTCGGTGTCCTTGGTCAGTGGCGGATTTGCGCTCGACGAATAGTCATCCATAAAAATACTCAACCTATTTCAGGATTTGTGGGCGAGTTGTGAGTAATTGGCCGTCTGTGGTCTCAAGCCCAATCAAGTGGTTTTTGGAAAACTTTGGGCCCCCTGTACTGGTCTATAAAGCCTTTAATGAATCTTATATTGAAACAGTGGAAGTCCCTGCGAACGAGTTTTTATATTCGCTCGGGGTCTCTCTTAGGTATCCCTAAGAGAGACCCCGAGCGATCAGAAATGATTTAATCCGTAAGAGAACTAAAGTTACCGACATAGCCCGCCGGATCAGCAAGCAGTGGGCTGGTCACGTATGTCGCAGAACCGATGGCCGTTGGAGCAGATGCATTCTGGAGTGGAGACCGCGTCTCGGCAAGCGTAGTGTAGGACGCCCTCCTGCCCGATGGACCGAAGACTTGCGAAAGGTCGCTGGTGGAGGCTGGATGAGAAAAGTGGAGGACCGGGATATCTGGCGCAAAATGGGGGAGGCCTATGTCCAGCAGTGGACTGCGATAGGTTAAATAGAAATGGCATCTCACGTCTCAGCTTCATCAGATCCATGGGTACGGGAGAAAATTTAGATGACTTCGTGTGCACAGCATCTTCATCATGTTGTCGGTTATCTCGTCCACGTCGCCAGTGGTTTCCAGAGAGTCGAATTGATTTTCGAGTTCCAACTGAAACTGTACCTATTGAATTGAAGCTATTGACCATTGAAAAAATATTAAATATATTATCCATAGCCGTCATGATAAAATCTAATTTTTCCTCGACACAGAGTCCGGGCTCTACCAGGTCCATCTTCTTTAAGGATTCTCCTCGAAGAAAAAAATTATTAAGAAGGGCTCCTCCATTCTGAGGCAGATAACCAGCATTTGCCCCTTGTGATTCCTGCGCTCCAATCTGATTGGATCTGTGAGTTTCAATTTTTGATTCGTCGCGTTCTTGTACACCTACTTTAGCGTTGAAGTCCTCCAATACAACATGGTACAGTAGAAGGTCGAAATTATGCTATGCATGGCTCTGGAGATGTCCTCATACATGGCTTCAACCTCTTCGTCAGGGCGTGACGAGGTCGGCGCATATATCTGTACCACCTTCAGGAAATACATGTCAGTGAGTTTAAGTACGAGGTACGCAACCCAGTTCGACACACCAGTACTGATTTTCATACGCTCAGCATACTCAGTTAAGTCGCGAAACGGAGGCGAGCTATTGAAAATACTGGGCGAAACCTTTGTCCAGCTTACTTACCGAAATATTGCTATAATTTCGTAAGTATAAGAGCACATTTTTTTTTTTGGGCATTATTAAGAACTATATATAAGCTTAAATTATGACATTCATGAAATAATGATGTCGAACGCAAAATCGTTTATAGAGTCATATTTATTTTAAAAAAATACTTTGAAAGGGTTTTTTTTTTTTTTTCTGTTGGCCGCGTATGGCCTTCACGACTTCATCGGATTAGGTCGCGGGCCGCACAAATATCGGCGGCGGGCCACAGTTTGACGACCACGGTCATAAACGATGAACCACTATTTTTTCAAATTAAAGCTTTAGTAGGTGCCTAAGTAAATAATTTTATTTTATATTTCTTGCTGCTGCGGAACCCTCCACGTGCAAGTCCGACTCACGCTTGGCCATTTTTTTAATGTAATGACATAATTTGGCAACCGATTCCATAGTTGAATATAGCTTTACCTACATTTCTTTACAAATCAAAATGATGGTAAAAATATTTTAAGATATACATTTTATTATTGCTTAACAATATTTATTCCAACAGAACTAAGAGAATTTAGAACCCAATTCGGAAAATTCCCATCACTGTACAGTTCATTCACAAATTTATTAACAAATTGAGGAAAAGTGCCTTTCTCAATATTTTCCCTCATTGTTCTCATTAACCGCATCTGGAAAAAATACTATATTTTATGTCAAACACTAGTGAACAACATTATTTTAAACAATTAACAAATTTCTTCCATTACCTGGAATGCAATGTTATGAACAGATATAAGATGGCAAGCTACTGTTTCTACTGTAACAATACAGTGCAAATATGCTCTGGTGTAATTTTTGCATGTTGAACAAGAACAATCTTTGTCAATTGGATTCAAGTCTGTTTCATACAGCTTCTGTTTTAAATTTAACTGTCCCGTATTGACTAAGGCACACCCAAACCTCTGAAATAAAGAGATTTCTGTAAACATTTCAGTGAAAATTTTAATAATATAATAATATAGCAGTGAAAACATACAGCAGTGCGAGTAGGAAATACACAGTCAAACATATCCACTCCCAATGCAACACAAATTACAAGATCAATTGCTAATCCAACTCCCATCAAATATTTTGGTCTTTTGTTGTCTAATATGCCTGTACTTAGTCGAACCATAGGCCAAAACTCTTCTTTGGCTTCTCCTCCACTGCAATAAAAAACAATTACATTTCATACCAAATATTGCACAATTTATTTTCACTTTTTATATTAAATTAGTTGTACCTTAATCCTCCAATAGCAAATCCATTTACATCCTTAGAGATATGATCTTTAGCACTTTTTTCTCTTAGCTCTTTATTTAAAAGTCCTTGTACAATAGGAAATATACTCTGTTCATTAGGTCTTTGATGGGCTTTTAAACATCTATCTAACCATCGACTTGTTCTTTCTGTTGCTTCTTTAATGCGATTATAGTCTTGAAATGTTGTTTGGACCACATCATCTAGTTGCATGATAATATCAGCACCTGATTGTGACAGTAATTAATATACAGAATCAGGAGTTATTTTATTATATTATAAGATTACTATATATATATATATATATATATATATATAATATATATATATTATATTCATACATTACCTATACAATTTTGAATTTCAATAGACTTTTCAGGAGTTAGCATTATTTCTGAATTATCATAAGGTGATCTAAATTTGACACCTTCTTCAGTTATTTCAGCTAGTTTCAACAAGGATACCATTTGGAAACCACCTGAATCTGTAAGGAGTGCTCTGTTCCATGACATAAATTTATGGAGGCCACCAGATTTTTTTAATACTTCTGTCCCAGGGCGATTTCCCAAATGGTAGGTATTTCCTAGAATAATTTCGCAATCTAAGTTTTCAAGTTGATCAGGTAGTAATCCCTTCATAGTGCCCTGTAAATGGGTAAATACACAGTTATGTTAGAATATGTTAAACATGAGGTTAGTTTGAAGGTCATGGAAATAATTACCTGAGTACCAACCGGCATAAATACCGGTGTTTTTACTTCATAATGTGGTAATTTCATAAGGCCGGCACGAGCACACGAAATTTTACATTCGGCTTGAACATGGAATGTTAATGCTAGTGATTTTGATCCCATAATTTTGAAGCAAATTATAAGTAATTGTTTAATTTTACGACCATGAAGATAAATTACTACAATTATATAATTCTACTGCTATGCAAAATTATGAAGTTTGAGTAACAGTATTAATATAACTTTTCTTGCTCTTTTTGATACATAACACAGAATCACAAACTATATAGGGACTAACATATTACTTAGTATTCAATTTACTAAAAGATTTATTATACACCAAATTATAAACAATACAATATTGTTAAATTAAATAATTTAATTTGATTTAATTCGATTAACATTTTTTAATTCGTTCCATTCGGAATAGCCTAATCCAAAGCCAAGGTCTATGAACCATTCTGCCTCGTCATTAGTAAATTTTCTTTTATTTGATCGATGAAGAAATGAGTGATGAACATGATGATGATGAGTAATGATCATGATAGATGACATATGAATACCCTACTAGTTCAGTTAGTAAAGTTGTGATACTTTACTGAAACTTTGCGAGGACTTCTTGAGCTAACACAAAGTGACCGTTTTAACAAAACGTAGGTCCCGTAGGGACCTTATCTTATCGTACCAATAACATTTACAGACAAGGCGCCAATATAACGGCATAGGTACTATTATATGAAACGCACTATACAGTGCCTTCATCCCGAAACACAAAGGGCGTAGCACTCTTATTTGTCGGGACGATATCTGGCACTGCGGTGGTACCTAATTAGACAAAAATGCTTAAAGACAAAAGTCTTTGAGCAAGGCGTAGGACGCCTTGCATAATTCGCTGAGATATGGACTGCTGGAATGGTTCACAAGTTTAAAGTCACAAGCTGAAAGTGGAGGACTGGGATATTTGCTGAAATTTGCATAGGGAGACCTATGTCATGCAGTGGACTGTAACAGATTAAAGAGATGAGAGAGACCATCCTACCGTATTCGGTTAGTACCTGTTGTAGATATAAAAAAAAAATGCCAGTCACTTCAGGAATATGTTTTTTTCCATCCATACTATAATTTATTAATACAGGCGCGTAAAGTCAATAAAATATATTTTGTAACATGCACCATTCCTCCGAGCATGCACCACCTAAGCTAGAAAAATAAAACCTATTGACTAATTCGGTAGATATATTCTTTCTCTTTCAATTCTGTAGCACAATTAATGATCAATAATTACTTCTTGCTTATACCGTTTAGCTGATAAACTTACATCAAAATATAGTAATCATCACGAAACTTGAAGTACCTACGTTTATAAGAAAAGTATGGCATTTTAATGCTTCACCCATGAACGTCATAATAACCGCGATAAATTTAACGTGCAAAAGTGGGTGGCTGCTCTTGAAATTATTATCGTGTTATTAATTTCAATATGATGATATTGATGGGCGTTGATGCCCACTTAATGGCGAGAAAAACGTCTGGATCGGGTTGCCGCCCGTACTTTTATAAAAATATATTAATAATTGTAATTGTACTCTATACTTTACAAGAGTATTATAGGACGCGAAATTACTTTATTTTGCATAATTTGATTTGATGATACTGATTTAAATTTAAATTGGCCCAAGTAAACGTGTTCTTGCACAACCTCGAGAAGAAGGCCATCAACTTAAATTCCTTAAGCTCAAAGCTGAAAATATTTAAAAAACATAATGTCAATTTCGAAAAGTAGTGGAGGAGTGACTGAAAAGAAAAATACATTCTAACCTTCCTCACGTTGATACAAATACAATTGATTGTTGCAATTTATGTGTTGATCGTGCTTTTGATCTTTCTAGTGTGGTGTTATTGTGTTTATTAGTACTGCAGAGAATGGAGGAGTGAGTTATTAGAATTGATTTTCGTCTTTAATAAAAAGGATGGTTGTACAAAAACAATCACGTCTAAGGTTAGAAGCATGTTTGTTAGATTTATAACAAAATTTTATGTCTTTAAATATATTTAACTTATTTTTTTTTTAATGTTTTTTTGTATGAAACGGTAATACCTATTCATTATTACACTTTACTATTTTTGGACCAAATGGTTGCATCGGTACCACGTGAAGCCATCGTTTTGGTAAATGTGAGTTCGATTCTAGATAGCTATGTTGTTTTTTAGATTTATTTTTTGGTGTTATCTCGGCATTCCACAGTCAATTTTAATAAATGATGTTTTTCTTATGTTCTTAAACATATATTTTTTTGTGATTATAGGAAATCATAAGAATTTATAAAAACTAATCATAATATTTTAGTTCTATATCAACAATTTGGATTTCATTTTTTGCAGGCTTATGGGGATAATGGTATACTAAAAATATCTACTACATTTATTATATATTATATTCCTACTTATGAATACCAAAAGCTCTAGAAAGCACAAAAGTGCTCGAATATCTAAAGACAAATCAAAAAATGAAGAAACTGAAGTTTTTGTTATACCTCCTAATTTACTCCAACAACTGGGAATCAAATTAGATAATATTGTGTCAACAGATAATTGTCCAGTTGAGACAAAGCAAATATCAGGTTTGTTAAAAAAAATAACTTTATATATTACTAAAAGTTTTGTTGCAAAAACCATATACAACCTGTTGTTTGACATTATTCCCAGCCATTATTTATTGTAACTTTATGAGACTACAAGTGGCAAAAAAAATCAGCACAGAATCATCTTTTTTTTGGAAAATCAAGTATTTCAGCCTGTAATGTCTATGAAAAATATGTCTGAACTATGAAAAATTCAAGTAACATTTCCCTGTGGGATTTGAACCCATGACCTCGAGGTCACGCAGCTGGATGCTTTGCCCACTAGACCGTAGAGGCAGATGATTGCTTAAAAAATAATGATTAGGCATAAAAAAAATATGATAATATTATTACATTTTATAAATGAGGACACCAAAACCGTTCAATCTAATGTTCATGAATAGAACCACCAAGCCTTCAAGTAGTGAACTTCTTATCATTCCAATTTTCAATACATTTTGAAGTGAGTAATTGTGTTTTTTTCAGATTTTCACATTGAAAATACTGTAAAAAATCAACAGATCACATGTAACAATGATTCTGCCAAGTCTGATCAAGTATTGGATAATAAAAATGAATCTTCTATTCTACAAACAGCAAATTTAATGAGAGAATCAGTTTTTTTAAGTCCAACATTTGTGGCTAATGTGATTCCAGGAGAATTAGAAATAGCTAGTCCATGTAAAATAAATGATGAAAATGCTATTGTGGATTCTAAAAGATTGAATAAGGAAGACATAATTTTGGCCCATAATTCCAGAAATACATTGAATGCAACTAAAAATGAAGTGGATATTGATCTAATTTCGATGAACAATAATAATGACTCAATAAATGACACAGTAGAGGATCCATATCCTTTGATAGATAAAAGCAATAAATCACAAAATATACCACTAGACAATGTTACTTTAAATTTAAATCATGATAACATAAATAAGGCTGATTTAAAACCAATTCAAAATTTACACAAAGATAAACAAATTCAACTCATAAATGAGGAAGTGATTGATGTAACCAAACTTTATGGACACACATATTTAAAAACAAAATTTAATAATAATTTTCTTGAACCAATACCTATTGATATGGTACTACCCCCAGTAAAGAGAAAAGCTAATGCTGTTGCACAGGGGACTATCATTAATGGTACAGACAATGCACTTAAATGTCTATATGCTGCTGCTACACATTCCCCTAAAATCAATAGTAAACATGAGAACACATTGGAAGCAGGTGTCTGTGTCAAAGCTGATATTTCACCTTTTGTAGTTACTGATGATGTTTTAAAGAAAAATACAAATGAACATCAATGTAAAGCAATAAATAGTTTAACAAATGGTAATGATAGTAACAGAAATGAAACTATTTATAAGAATCAATTAAATTCTGATTCAAGTCATGTGGATGATCAAGTAGTAAGTAACGAAAACGAGTTGTCCATCAAAGGGAATAATGATGTAAATGAACTAGACATAGAAGATACATATAAAACATAATCTTAGACTCTCAACCATTACTTGATGTGAATACTAGACTATTAAATTTAGGACATAATAAAGAGTTACTAAACATTCCAATGAATAGGAAAAAAACAATTGATGTGACTGATAATACTAAACTACAAGCAAAAAACAATTCATTAAGTATTTTAACGTCCTGCAAAGAACAGTTGGTAAATGATGCAAGTAAAAGCCACAGCAAACCTAAATTAAGTGTACAAGGAGTAGAAAAACCTGGTGGTGATAAAGAAGAAACTACACGAAAACAACCTAATAATTTTGAAGATCAAAATTGCATTTGTGATGTGATTAAGTGCCAGCATGCTGATGAAGTATCAAATGAGATTTTTCAAAAGAAAAGGGTTTTGAAAACTTATGAAAGGAAAAATAAAAGTACAAGTAACTATATACCTGATTTTAATAAATCTGTACGTGTCGATGATTCGTCTGATAGCATAGATCTAAATTCTGCTATTCATTTGAATGTGGTTGGTAAGGCTGATAATTTCTGCTTGTGTGGTGACTTTGGTCAGCTCCAATATTATGATGATGATAGTTTGTATGAACATATTCACTTTTGGGAACATGAAGAAGTCATTTCAGATGTCAATATAATTTTTAGTATTTACAATGATGAAAATATACCATGTTATTCTGACCACATAAAGACATCTTTTGAAGTATTCAATGAAAGTCCTGATGAACAGATAGGCAAAATTTGTTGGTATGATTTATATGTTGATCTAAATAGTGATCACAGTACTGTAGGTATCAGTGAACAAAGTGATGAAGTGGTACAGTGCCAAGATTTAATTCCCGTAGCTACTACTAATATCACTTTAGAACAAAATGAAAAAAATATCGCGATCGATAATGTGATTGAACATGAAGTTGTAGAAAGTGATAATTCTATGGACATTAATTTAGGGTTTATATCGGAAACTATTGGGGACAAATCTTGTGATAAAATTGAAATCAATATGGAAAATGCTTTGCATCACACTACAGAAACTCTTGTAAGTATTTAGTTAATAAGTTAAATGCACTTAAATAGACAGCAGTAAAATTATGTACTAAAACTAATGTTCCATTCTTATATTACTTTTTTTTACAGAGTCCTACTCAAATAGAAGAAAGAAGAGAATTATTTATTCCTCAAATTACTGAAGAGGAAACATTTAATGAAGTACCTGTAGTCACAAGCAGCGATGATGATACTAGCAAGATAATAAAATCAAAAGCAAAGGTATGTTAAGGATCTATAATAAAAATTATATACATCAGGAAAATAGAATGATTATTTTCAAAGTATCTAGTGTACATACAGATCTCGTTTAAGCTGACTAAAAATGTGCATGTAATGTTGGATCTGTTTTAATATTTTATTATTCGACGGTCTATATGGGTAAGTCGTAATGGTTGAGACGTCGGCTATTACCTACACCCAGGGTTCTGGGTTCGATCCCGGGCAGTACAAACATTTGTGTGCATGAACATGTCTGTTTGTATCGGTCTGGGTGATTCTATGTGTAATATGTATGTATTCCCAAAGACAAACTTATATAAGTATGTTAATCCGTTGTTTAGTACCCATATTATAGGCTAGATGGCGCTGTGTGAACGTAGGTGGATATTTATTAATATAAAATTTGACAACTGTCTCCGCGTTATAGTATGTTGAGCGTTGGACTTAGATCGCTGCGTAAACCGGTAGCTGTGGGTTCGAATCCCACGGAGAGACGGCAAAGTGAAAGTGACTTTGTGCGATTTTTCCAGTTTCATTAGGACATTGCAGGCAGTATCATCAGATTGACTGAAAAGAAAAATGATTCCGTACCCCGGAGGGTCCGTTATGTCGTCGATCTCGGCTAGAATGTTAGGACGGTAGTCGTTAACCCCCACTCATCCGCATTGGGATCGCGTGGTGGTTGTGGCCCATTGTCTGTTACAGTGCGTGGGACGTTACATGCTTACGATGAAGATATTTTTTTTACAGAAGCGTACAGACCTTTTGGAGGAAACATGCACTGATAAACCGTTAATTAAAAAAAATATCCAATGCGGAGTTTGTGAATGTACAATGGAAAAGGTTGAATGGAGACGACATTCGAAAATAGTACATGGTCACATAGCGTGGAAGGCAGGGGACAAAATTGTAAGTATTAAAAATGCGAGAGTAGAGCTTATAAATCTAGGGCTACGAAATTTGGACAAAAGATAGACAGTGTTTTGTAAATTCAACCATTAAGGGTGCAAAATAGGGGTTGAAACTGTTGAAAGTTTGTATGAAGTAAATATTTTTATTTTGATGTTTACACAAATGTAGGTATATGTTATGGTTAATAGCCGAAGTGCGGCTACACCTAATTTTAGCCGGCTACAATTAGGTGCAGCCCTACTAACTGAAAACCTAGTTCTAGTCGATGATAAATAGGATACACCTAAGTTTAACCACCGCCGCTTTATTAAGGCTAAATCTAGTTGTAACCGAAGATAAGTAGGATACAAGTTTTTTTCCAAAATGCCATCCTGTGCACATTGCGATGATGGCATGTGCAACATGCCATCATCGCAATGAATCAGAAAATTTACCAATTATATAGAATAACTTTTCACAGGTAAGAACCGAAAAGAAATTGCGACACTGGGACTGCCTATAAACTTGGCGGCTCGTCCAGTCTAATTGTATATTCGGATGTCTGTGGTGTAGCCGCACTTCGGCTATTAGCCATAACATATACATATAAATAAAATTCAGTGTCTCTTATATTAAAACAACCATTTTTTACTACATGCAAATAAATTAATATGGTACATGCCACAATAATACATTTTAAAATTTTAGTTTGTCTGTTTGTTCCGGCTAATCTCTGAAATGGCTGTACTGATTTATACGGGATTTTAATGGCAGATAGATAATAAGGAGTAACTTAGGCTACATTTATAACAAAACCTTTTATTTTAGAAAAAATAAAATAAGAAAATTGGTCTATTTATTATGGCGGATTGAATTTCGCTGGGATCAGCTTGTTGTTGCTACACTAAATTAACTGTCCATACTACACTCACCGTCACAATTAACGCCCACTTAAAGTTTTCGATACTCTGTTTGTTTAAATATCCGAGAACGGTAAAGGAAAATATCTAGAGGAATCCTGCGCACGCCTACAAAAAGATTCAAAGGGTGTGCGTGAAGTTGGCCAATCTGCACTGGACGGTTAAGGCCTATACACCCTTTGCTATGGCCTTTGGGTATGCTCATGTCCCTCGATGGGGACGTTTAATGATCTAATGATTATGATGAAGCTTTATTATTTTGAATTACAGGATTTTAACAGTAGTGTTCTACATACTAGAATTAAGCAGAAATTGGCGGATGATGGAGCACTGAAGTGTCAATTTTGCGATATGCAAACCAAACAATGGAAAAGGTATTTACTCCACGTGGAACAATGTATAAAAGATAAGGTGAGATGAGAATTATATTTTGTTTTACATAATATGTTAGTTTAGTAAATATGTTAATGTGACTTATTCCAGTTTTTTAAACCTGATGTATCAGGTTTAAAAAACTGGTAAAAGTCACATTCCACCACCAAAATCTTAGTCAACAAGTTAAATGCAATAATTGTTAAATAGACAGCAGTAAAATTATGTACTAAAACTGTGTGTGTTCCATTCTTATATTACTTTTTTGTTACAGAGTCCTACTCAAATAGAAGAAAGAAGAGAATTAATTATTCCTCAAATTACTGAAGAGGAAACATTTAATGAAGTACCTGTAGTCACAAGCAGCGATGTTGATACTAGCAAGATAATAAAATCAAAAGCAAAGGTATGTTAAGGATCTATAATAAAAATGATATACATCAGGAAAATAGAATGATTATTTTCAAAGTATCTAGTGTACATACAAATCTCGTTTAAGCTGACTAAAAATTTGCATGCATGCACGGTCTATATGGGTAAGACGTAATGGTTGAGACGTCGGCCATTACCTACAGCCCCGGTTCGATCCCGGGCAGTGCACACATTTGTGTGCATGAACATGTCTGTTTGTATTGGTCTGGGTGATTCTATGTGTAATAGTTATATAAGTATATTTATCCATTGTTTAGTAGGTTCCCATATTATAGGCTAGATGCTTAGTTTGGGCCTAGATGGCGTTGTGTTAATGTTGGTGGATATTTATGAATATAAAATTTTACATTTGTCTCCGTGTTGTAGTGCGTTGAGCATAGAGAGACAGCAAAGTGAAAGTCACTTTGTACGAATTTTCCAGTTTCATAAGAACATTGCAGGCTGTATTACCAGATTGTTTGAAAAGAAAAATGATTTCGTGCTTTGGGAGGGCCCGTTATGTCGTCCATCTCGGCTAGAATCTTAATAACAACAACAACATCGTCAACATCTACTTATCCGAATTGGGCTCGCGTGGTGGGTTACGGCCCAATGTCCCCCATACTCATGTTGTGCCTGCGTAAGACGTTGCAGGCTGACGATGAAGATATTTTTTTTTACAGAAGCGTAGACGTAGTGATCTTTTGAAAGAATCATTATCCACTGATAAACCGTTAACTAAAAAAAATATCAAATGCGGTGTTTGTGAACGTACAATGGATAAGGTTGAATGGAGACGACATTTGAAAATGGTACATGGTCATATAGCGTGGATGGCAGGGGAAAAAATTGTAAGTATTAAAAATGATAAATGCAAAAAATACAATATACACACAAGTGTTATATGTAAATATAAATTATAAAATGTATAAAGAGGAACGCCGCCGTTTTCGCGTGACTTATTCAGCAATTTAAAGCCAAAGCTTCTAAATCTAGGACTACGAAATTTGGACTATAGATTTCGTTAATAGTATAGACAGACAGTGTTTTGTTAATTAACCTTTAAGGGTGGAAATAGTTTGTATGAAGAAAATATTTTTATTTGGATGTTTACACTTATGTATACATATAAATAAAATGGAGTGTGTTTGTAGCAATAAAACAACCATTATTTACTACATGCATTATGAAATTATATATATTATAATAATTTTTTTATGTTTGTTTGTTCTGGTTAATCCCTGAAATGACTGTACCGATTTAGGAGTAACTTAGGCTACATTTATAATAAATCCTTTTATTTTATAAAAATGAAAATAAGAAGATACCGTGCAAGATTGGTCAATTTATTAAGGCGGAGCAAATTTCGCCGGGATCAGCTTGTTGTTGTTGCTACACTAAGTTAAATATAACCATCTCAGTCACAATTATGTATACATATATGGCAAAGATTTTAAGATTAGTCCTGTTTGGGAAAAGGCGTGTTTTTTTAGATTTCATTTGGTTTTCTTTTTAAGCTGAGTATTGATTCTATTTTCTTCATTTCGCACAATCGCTAAACTGCTACAGTTTTTAAAGTGTATACACATAGGTATATAGGATAAAAATCGCAGGCATTTATTTATTTATTAGGACAACCAACAAGATAAACTCTGTTCCAACTTACAAGCAACAAGAAAGTAGAGACAAACAAACACTTAAAGCTAAGTGTCACCTTACTTATAGGTTGCAACAGCATGCAATTTCTATAGTAAAAAAAAAATAACAATTTTAAATATATATGAATGTATTATAAAAAATATACTGATATACCTAGATCAATTTATTGAACTGGTCTCAAATTCTGTAATTTAATCAAGTAAATGTATCAAGTTGCAGGCATCAAGCACTTCAGTCAAAAGACTGCAATACTTGACGCCTGAATTTTCGAGGCTTATTTGAAAATATGCTGTTGTCACATAATTTAGAGCTTATTGTATTGACGCTGTAGCCTATGCATGGTGGCTTGACGACTTACATTGGTCATACTCTCCTAATAAAGAAAGGCACGTATCTTCCGGTACCCGCGCTGATCTACACCAAACTGTATAATTTGTAAAAGAGAGGAATAGTCAGTAGTGCTGTTTATTATTTTATACAGTTACATTAAATCTCATAGGAGCTTACGATCCTGCAAACTATTCAGTCAGGGCTAAGTCAGGCTTTCCCTATAAGAGGGAAGTTCTTTTGCCTTATGAGTCTAATATGAAAGATGCCACAAGAATCGCTTCTGGACACGCTCTATGCGTTTAATGTAAACGTCGTAGTGGGGGGACCAGACCTGGCTGCAGTACTCTAGGCTATTGTTTATAGGTCATGTAAACTTATAATGTGATTTAGGCTTTATTAAATGGTGTGGACTGTCTGTTGCCTTCCGATTGGGAGGGCAAAGGTTCAAATCCCGTCACGCACCAATGTGATTTCGAGTTTTCAAAATTATATGTACGTCATCCGACGCTTTCATGGTAAAGGAAAACATCGTGAGGATACCTGCGCACATTTGCGAAGAGACTCAAAGGGTGTGCGTGTAGTCGGCTAATCCGCACTGGGCCCGCGTGGACGATTGAGGCCTATATATACGCTTTACGGGTAGGCTCGTGCCTCTCGTTGGGAACGTTTAATGTGCTGATGATTTTTTAATTTGAATTACAGGATTTTAACAGTAGTGTTCTACATAATAGAATTAAGCAGAAATTGGCGGATGATGGAGCACTGAAGTGTCAATTTTGCGATATGCAAACCAAACAATGGAAAAGGTATTTACTCCACGTGGAACAATGTATAAAAGATAAGGTGAGATGAGAATTATATTTTGTTTTACATAATATATTAGGTTAAGAAAATGTTTCTTTATAAGCATCACTTATGTGACTTTTTCCAGTTTTTTAAACCTGATGTACCAAAATCTCGCACTAGAAAATCGGATGTAAGTAAGAGATCATCTTATGACAAAGGGTCATCGATGGTGAATTGTGGAGTATGCCAGCAGGACATTAACGCTTCCGAATGGTTTTTACACATCTGTCATTATCACATGTATATAGCATGGAAATCTGGAGAAGCTCCATTGGTAAGGTTATTTCTAACAGTTGTCATTTGGTGATATTTTATATAAATACACTATTGTTTCATTTGATTTTTTTAAAATGACGATTGCAGAGTCTAGATGATGAGGATAACATTGAAAAGCATTTGCTGAGTATAATTAATAGTAATGGTCCTTTAATATGTTCAAAATGTGGGCTCGATCGTAAATACGGCAGAAAGGCTATCAAGAAATTCTTGAGTCATATCAAGACTTGCGACAAAGCTACTGTTATGGAGGTACCTACAGAAAATGTTGTAAGTACCTACTTACATTTTTAAATCTACATTCAATGTTGTGTCAATTTTATTATTTTCACATTGGCTGCAGTGGCGTGCACAGAGATTATGTGTAGGTATGCAAAGTGAGTGACAGTTATCGTAAAAACAATAAATAATTTATTTTTGTCAAATTGAGTGCTGTTGATGACAGCAGATCGCTTATGGTTTCAAATCTGTAGAGGAAAATGGGCGAATAAGTGGAAACCATTAGTATGTTGGTGATTTTCCGGTAGGTTTGGACGCACTGGATATGCACTGCTTATTTGCATATATGGAGTGAACGCCACTGATTGGCTGCATAATCTACTGCTAGTTAAAATAATTAGGAATAAATTAATTTTGCTCTGCAAAGAGTATGTTGGCAAGGCGCCAGTGCCTTCGCTTTGTTATGGGTTATTTTTCTGAAGTGGATCATGTGTTTCACTTTCAAATATCCATAATAGCTAAGGTTTTCAAATACTTAAACATGTGAAAGGCAATATCATTACTCACTACTGTATGCCAAGACTACGTATATTGATTGAACTTAACGTCAAGAGTTAGCACATGTTATTCCTGATCTTATTCCGAAATCACTTGATTTGTACTATAGGGCGATAAAAGCTACTTCCCATCAAGTAGCGAACTAAATCGACTTTTAAAAAACTGCAGTGTTTATATAATTTACGGCATAATACTATAAAACAATAAATAAAAAATACAATTAGAATAGCTTGGAAATCAAACAAATATGTACCTATCTCTATCTAGTGTATAAAATGCCTAATATATTCTGGAACGGACTTGAAGAACAATGGCAATTAAAAAATGTAAATTATTAAATTCAGATTTAAAATAACATAAAATTTTTTTTTTTTAATTATCTATTTTTAAAAAATCACGATAAAGCAAGCAGCTACCATGTAACGTCAAACATATGCTATGGCGTCATTGGCTTTAATAAAATCTGAGGTTTGAGCAACCTCTTATGGTGTCAATTTCACATCTTGTAGAACTAAGGATTTTATGGGTATTTATCAGTTGTATTTTTTTTTTACCTTTTTATTTATTTAACGTAACAGTTGGTGTAGGTACCTAAAAAATTAAAATATTTATTCTTAATTCAAGGCGGCGGTAACTACTGAAGAAGACATTGCTGAGGTGAAAATTGAGGCACCCGAATCTGCACCTAAAGATATCGATAATACGGTTATAAAATGTGGTGTATGTGGGCTGGATGTCACTGGTGGGGATTGGTATGATCATATAGGCAAGGAACATAATTATTTGGCTTGGAAAGAAGGAGCAAATCCGTTGGTATGTACATTGATTTGGCATGTCTTAATATCTATCAAATCTTTGATTACAATTAAGTACGCTGGTAACTAATGAGAGCTATAGCTTTCTACTTCCATGCTTTTGTGTTTTTGTTTTTGTACAGCGACGTAGTCTAAAAAGGGCTTACTGATAACTTACCTTAAAGATAGTTAAGTAGACAGAAGTGTTAAGTTGTTTGTAAAAAAATAAAATAAGTACGAACTTTTTTTTTTATTATTAAATTCTAGAATTTAGAAGACAAAGACGAGGTTTGGCAGCATTTGTATGGTATAACTAAGGAGTATGAAGGTCTAGTTTGCCACAAGTGCGGTATAAAAAGGAAATATGTAAAGAAATATTTAAGTCATATAAAGGAATGCAATGGGCAGGTTCGTAATTTTTATTTTCATTAATTAATTTTAATTTGGTAGTGCAATTTATTGAAATATTTTGCATAAAATGTTTTTTAAGTACAGCTTATTAATTGATAGAACACCCGTTTGTTTTTTATTTCTCACGGTATCCGTAATGTTGCAGATAATAAACGGCTATGAATCTGTATTTAATGTTTCGATGTGTGACACCTCTTATATGGATGATGTGTTTGATACGAGTAATATGGAATCGGGAGATATAGTAGTTTGTGGTGTATGCTCCAAAAACATACCCAACGAGTATTGGGTGTCACATATACAACGAACACATAATTATATTGCCTGGAAAAGTGGTGAACAACCATTGGTTAGTATTTTTGGTTTTGAAATGTATATATCTATTACATATAAATAAGTTGTTGTGTCTGTTTGTAATATTGAAATAAACGAATTTTTACTACATGCATATGAATATAAATAAATATAAATATCTACTGGCATTCACACAGCGCCATCTAGCCCCAAGTTAAGTGCTTAGCCTTTATTATGGGTACTAAACAACGGATAAACATACAATAACCAATGATGAACATCCGCGGAACATCGCTCATAATGAGCGATTTTAGGTTATATTTTGCTGCGGGAGAATATCTTATCCCGCGGGTAATAACGCGCGGAACAGCTTGTATTAATTAAAAGTCAATGGGATCAAAAGGGTCCGGCATCCAAATTTTAGTAGGCTTGACAACTTAATCATCACGTGGCATATTCTGCCGAATAGCTAACAAGTAACGAAGCTTTAGCTTTCTTACACGCTCTGGACCAATGCTTTCAGAACCCCTACTCAGTCACGGAGGCCTAATGATTTAATCATGACCATGTAACGGTATATTCTAACTTATGTTGGTCTGTTAAATAAATTCAATTTCTTGAAATTTAAAGCAGTATCCGCTTAAAATTACAATAATGAATAAAGGAAGGAATTTGTCTTTGATACACTAAAGTAAAGTATGAAAAAGTGGCCTATTTATTACAAACGGATCTTTGGTATTTAATCGGATGTACTAAACAAATTCTAACACCACTTTGCACAACACATTTTAATGTAATCAAAGAAATGGTTTATGGTAAGGGGAAAAGGAGACAAGTAACATTACATATTGTAAATTTATGTTTTTGTTGTTTTTTTTTACTTTTATGAAATATTATCATGAAATAAATAAAACATTGTGGCATTTAAATTAAATATATAAAG
Source organism: Leucinodes orbonalis (assembly GCA_019425675.1). Classification (NCBI taxonomy): domain Eukaryota; kingdom Metazoa; phylum Arthropoda; class Insecta; order Lepidoptera; family Crambidae; genus Leucinodes; species Leucinodes orbonalis. The sequence continues at coordinate 40,512 of PQWD01012466.1, read as the reverse complement.
AAAAATTAGAAATTATCAAATTATATAGTTGGGACTAGAAGTAATACAATAATACTAGAAGTAATTGTTTAATTTTGTTTTATGTATAACATACATTTTGCGATTACCCATAATAAATACTTATGGGTGTTTTTTCATTTCCAGAATTTACACAGCAAAGATGAAATTGAGCAACATTTGCGCAATGTCATTAAAGAACATGGATATTTGACTTGTCCAAAATGTGCTGACAACAGTGCAAATTATGGAGTTGATACAGTGAATCTTTTTCTTGAACACATTGAAGACTGTCAGAAAGCAAAAGTAAGTTAGTTTTATTACAAACTATTATTCTGAAGTATACATAAAAACAGCTTACTTAATAATAATAATAAACTTTTATTGCACATAAAACATATTACAAGGGAAAACATGGACAGAACAAAAAGTGTACAAATAAGGCGGTCTTATTACTAAAAAGCAATTTCTTCCAGACAACATAACATGACATGATTATAATAAGTAAGCAATTGTATTAGTTATTATTTTTTTAATATTGTTTTTCTAGATTAAAAATCGGCCCTCGCGTACTTTAGACAACACGTATGTCATATGTGGAGTGTGCTCGCAAAAAGTTAATAGTGCGCTTTGGATCGAACACATTAAATCTCAGCACACTTATTTTGCATGGAAAGATGGTGAAGACCCACCTGTAAGTGTTAATATTGAGACAATCAACCTCTATCCATACTGTTTAATACTGTTATTTTAATTACATGTATTTCATGGCTTTTTAATTTTAGTCACTTGACGATACCGAAAGTAGAAGATTGTTTTTGATGTCTATGATAGATGAAGTTGAAGCATTCGAATGCGTTAAATGCAACATCAAGAAAAAATACCCAAAGAGTTTTATAACTCATATTGACAGTTGTGAATCCATCGTAGGCGGTCCAGGTATGTCTCTCGTTTGATGATGTATAGTGTTATGTTATACTTTAAAAATAGGTCGTTTTGAGATGCCATTTGTAATGCATTTATTTCGAAACGAAAAAGGCTTTCAATAAAAAAAATATGCATCCGAGAATTCTATTTTTGATTTATACTCGTAGGTTTGTATGTATGAGTGTAATGTATCTGTCTTAGGCCCGTATTCTAGAACGAAACTCAAGCGTTGTTTCCTTGAATAGAGTTAGAAAGGGATAGCGCTCTATACGATAAATAGCGCCATCCCTTTCTACCTTAATTTAAGTAATCATTAACGTTGAGTTTCCTTGTATACGGGCCTAAGAGTCCTAAATATAATTTATCTATTGTATTTGCTATGGTTTTCAGTGGTGACTTGTGCGGTTTGCTCAAAAGAAATGGACAGCAAGTTGTGGAGAGACCACGCTATGAATGATCACTATAATTTAGCCTGGAGAGTGGGGGAACCTCCTATCGTAAGTATTTAATTTTTTATCGGTATATGTATAACATACCAATCATAAGCGTGAATTTCTTAACCAGTGTGCTTAGTTAAATATTAAACTAACTAGATGCAAAATCACGAAAAAATATCAAACAAAAAATGTCCGAGGCGCTTGACACATACATTATTGTTATATTAATGACATAAAATTATTCATGAAAATTTTGACCTTTTATGGCGTCAAAAAAAGGGTACAAAATCAAAAGTACGAGTATAGTATTATGTCAATTTGACATGTAGCGAGCGACATGATTTTGTAAAGAAAAATTAGTTCAACTGACACGATGGGCAAAATTTCGCCGCGGACACTTTTTTAGTGAGATTGCGCATCTAGTTAGTTAATTGTTTGGATGAAACAATTGAACCTTTTAGTCCACATAAAAGTAAGAGCTTCTTATTACAGGAAGTCTTGTCAGGTCAGCAGTGTATTAAAAGGTACTTGTCTGTAATTTTCCATGCTGGTTAGTGCGTGTTGGTGTCTCAGGTGTATCTTTGTAGTCAGAACAGATGAGTGTTGTCCTTAAATGTTTTTTATGTTATACATATATATATATATATATATATATATATATATATATATATATATATATATATATATATATATATATATATATATATATATATATATATATATATATATATATATATATATATATGTATAGATGAACATAAACAATATTTGAGGACAGAAATATACCGCGGGAGAACGTAATATTCCACGAGGAACAGCGAATTTATGAAATGTATTTTTAAGTTAAAAAAAATATTATGTAATGTGTGAAATATATTTCTATCTGTTTTTTTTTACTTTTAGGATCTTAAATCAAGTTATGCAACTGAGAAACATTTAAAGGAGTATAAATTGAGAAAAGGCAATTTCGTATGTAACATATGTGGCATCACTCGAGTGTCAATGGCTGGTTTCCACGCCCATATCATAACTTGCGGCAAAACCGAAGAGGTATGTTAATAAAATAAGTCAATAAGAATCTCATTCTAAGCTACTTTCTTGCAATATGGAAACTAATCGATGTTTTATCCAGTTAGTTAGTTTTTAATAAATAATATGGAGATACTCAGATCGGGAATAGACCGCCCTCTAGAACTAGTCTTCTTCATTTTTCGAACAACAAACGGGACATGTCTACTGCTACTTAAGCTTATGTAATAAGTTATTTCCAGATCGGAGATCTTAGTAACTTTAGAACCTCATGAATTAGCCTTTTGTCACTTTAAAACTGTTAAGTTTCTTTTTATGAAATAAATTTCTTCATATGAAAAAAAAAACGATTTAATGCAAGGTTTTCAAATTAGAAACCTTTCGTGTATTTGCGTTAGCGACAAAAGCTCAACAAAATAATTTATAATCATTTTACAGGAACTTGAAGATTACAAGAATATTTGCGAATTGTGTAACCATAAATATTTGTGTATTTACAAAAATCAACACATGAGTTTCCATAGAGAACAAGAGTACATTAAAGCTCGAAAATTGCAACAAGAAAATGCTAAAGCAGAAGCACAGGACAAGGAGGAAAATGTGCCGTCAGGACGCCGTAAAGCTGCAGTTAAGTAAGTTATTTATCATTGTTCTAGCATTTAGATTCAATAAATCTGCCTATCATGATTAACTGCAGGGCAGATGCCTTTTTGCCCAGCATGTCTGTCGAGACATCGGATGATATGTAGTAAACAGTGGCATTTAGCTGATTTTAGGTATGAAATTGAAGTCAAACTTTTTGAACTGAGTATAATGTAATATCAAGGAGGAAATAGTTCAGGTTACTTTATTCAGTTAAGGGTTTCTTTGTAAGTAACTATAACATTCCTATTGTTTTCCTTTGATAGCTTGTCAACTACAAATCATCAAAGAAAAAGCGTTATGGCTTTTAATCTTATTATTTTGTTCTGTTTCAGAGCCAATGATGTTATTGAAAAATTAAAGAGTATGAATAAAGTAAGATCAATTTTTTGAAGTTTTTTGATAAGAGTAGTAATAAACTATTGATAATTAACTTTTGATTTTCCCTTTATATTTCAGTTCAAGCATTCCTGTATCAAATGCGGGTTTGAGACTGATAGTGATAAAAAATTAGCTCGTCACAAATGCAATCCGGTGACATTTGATGATAATTCGGAGGAATCGGATGAATCTGATGAATCAGAGGAGCGAAGTGATATTACGGATGTGTCAGCAGAAGAAGATAATGAAGATGCGGCCAAAAAGAAGCGATATAAAGAATCTAGTAAGATTTTTAATACTGATATCTGTTTGATCCGTATTTTCATAAATTTTAATTTAATGATAAACACTATATTTTTAATTAATTTTCAACTTTAAAACATGAACTATATTATATATTAGCTAACGATTTCTTCACTTATCATGAACTTATGTTCTTTTTTTATCGAGCTGAGTGTCGAACATGCGTCTATCTACGTCCATTGGAAAGCAATATAACGGGACGACATATTCAACAAATGTTTGTACTTTTCGCTATTTTATACGGTTGTGATGATGATAAGCCGTTGATTAAGTCACTTGGGATTTGTGAAAGTACTTATCAACACTTGTATTTAAAACAGTATGCTCATGAGTACAATATATACAATTCAAGCTGTTATTATATTTTACTTTTTATTGTTTTAGTTGTACAAGCAAAAGTACCAAAGTTGCCTTTTAAATACAAAGAAGCCAATTTTGTACAGCAAATTAAAGAAGATTTGTAAGTAATACATACTCATCGGTAATATTATTTATATTTTTTTGTATATTGTTTCAATAAATATTAACAGAAATATTTATCTTTTAGTTATCAGGTGCACTATACAAGTGATACATTATATTCCCAATGGCATAAATCCGGGTATGAGTTAATGCCAGAAGACCAGTTATGCAAATATTTACCAGAAATTGAAAGTTCTTGTCAAATAAAATCAAATGATCAAGAATGGTATACGATTAATCGTTTTGAAGTTAAACAGTCACCCAAAGGTACATGGTATAACTTAAACTTATGTAAGACAGCAAGTAAATAAAATTAAGTATAGTAATGGTTAATTTGGGTGACGCAACTATGAAAATTCTATACTGGCAACACAATATCCAGAAAAATAAGGTCATTTGTTAATTAAATTTTATTTTGTTTCGTGTAAAAGTCAAATACTATTTTAGGATTCAATATTTTCGTTGGTGGAAGTATACAATGCATTTCGTGGATACCACCCCATGTCGACGATCATGACGACACAAATGGGAACTACTTATCGATATCAACCCACAGAGGAAGTGACACACCACGTATTAACTTCGATGAGCTCCAATCGCATGCTGGACTTATTCAGTTATGGAGTTTTGAGAATTTTGATCGGTAAGTTGTAAATTGTAAAATATGAAACTAAATTATTTAATATAAGGTCATTTTACTATTTTGTACTTGGTGACATAAACAAATCAAATCATTTTGAAATAAAACCGACATAATATATTATATAAAACTCTGTCCACCGTGTAAGATTTTTTTTAAAAGACTAATGTCACATTACGTTTATCTGTAGAGAGTGAGTATTAAAGTTAATTTCTTTACAAGTTTAATGTCGTCGTTTTTATTGATTATATATACAATTTACTTATTAATTGCAAGGTATTTACCTACTCAAGTACGATTCATTGTTTTACAGTGTAAAGCCAAAGTTAGTGATGGGTATAGCACACGACTTTGGTACAGTTTGGGCTATGGATTGGTGTCCGTCAGGAGCCCGAGATATGCTGACCGGTACTGAGAACAAGGAATGGTTGCGGCTGGGATTGCTTGCGGTAGCGTGTTCAAATGGTTTTGTCTACATTCTTTCTGTTCCATATCCAACTACTATTACCAACAGGTAAGTTGATTTCTTTTGCTAGTTTACTTTAAAAATAAAAAAGTATTTTATTTAAATCGCGTTTTAATGTGTTTCAGCGTGGAAACCTATATCAAATTAAATGCTGTCGCAGAACTTAGGATATCGATGAGACCTGATAGAAAGTTGTATCAAGCTACTGCCATAAGTTGGACTAAGGTTGGCATTCTTAGTTTTTATAAGACAAAACTAACTACATAATTTAATTCGTCGAAGGGCGCCTTACGTTACTATGACGTTGTGATATATTTTATTATATTTGTGAATTTTGTGCACAGAAAACGATGTATTTATTTCAACCTTACAGGAAAAGGGCCACGGGATCGTAATGGTCGGTTATGCTGACGGAACTACTGCATTCTACGATATTACAGGCAATTCCCCATTGCTCCATACTGTAGAAAATGGCGTCGATATTTTCTATCCTTACCGTGACGAAAGAGAATATAATGTTAGCGTGTCAGGTATATTATTTTTTAATGATACCTACCTTGAAAATAAAAAAATAAAATGCATTACTATTATGAATCTATGATGGCTCTTATCTTTTAATATAAATTGGTTAATATTTGTTACCTAACTGATGTGCAATATTTTTTATAAAATATTTTGTTTTTGTCTGATGAAGTGATGATGATCAATTTCGTTTTCATCTATGTTATAGTACACAATTCGGTATTCTCCACCGTACGCAATAAAATACCAAACCTTATTTTCATAAATGTGCACTTTATTTTACATGTCGTTTCATTGATCACTTTGTTTATTTGCAATATTTTATTTTTAAATACACTGAAACCAATAAATATTAGGTCAATTGATGTTAGTGTGCAATGACGTCACGTTTCAATAATCTCATACAAAATATATGGAAACGTTCCATTTTGACAGTTCATAAAAAGTGCGTCAACGATTAGTGGTGTCAAATACCCAATTGAACCCATATATTTGGACTGTGTGTGTGTGTGTGCGTGTGCGGCACGACGAGTTCTAGTCCAGTATTTAAATATGTAACTGTATTGTCACTAAACTACTGAAGTGATGGTTGTGGTGGTGATAATGACTTCGTAACTGGTTTTAGCCACATCAATTATTGTAGGATTCAGTTAATTACGTGCTCTTCGATTGGCTGATATTATTCTAAAAATTGTTATCTCACGTGTCTCGTTATATTGTAGGTGTGAACCTGACAGTCGGCGCAGCTTGCAGTGCATCAGGCGCGGGCGCTACAGCGGCCCTCCGTCCCGACGCGACTGTGGCCCGTATGTTCACCCATCATCACGCCAAAGATGCCACCTTCGCACCCAGTTGGCCTTCTGTTTTCTTCTCCGTCGATGATATGATAGGTATTTTAATCATTCCATTTATTGTAAGAATTCAATAATACATAATGTAACGCTTAAACGCAAATTTATAAATATTTTGGAGATACTCTTTTATATTCTGTGCCGCCCTCCTAATGAAGAGCGCAATAAGTCGGGTTTGTGGGCAAATGTATACATTATGACATTTATGTTATGATTAATAAATCTAATAATACAAAGGACCTAAGTCAATTTGCCCAAAAACCCGACTTATAGCACTAATCGTTAGGAGGTAGAGTTGCTGTGTAATTTTACTTAAAAATATATGCAACACCTTTTACTGAGAGATGTGTTATACGATTACAAATTGTTTTAATTGTTTTTGTTACGAACTGTGATGTATTGTCGATGAGATATAACATGTCAGATGATTGTCACGTCACTTTTTACTTCGAGTTGTTTTCTTTAGCTGTATATTAGCAAGGATTACCAGGACATTACACAAACGTTTTTATTGTTTTTTGTTATAAACTTTTGTATTGTTCATGGTGTTAGCGAGCCAGGCACATTGCGAGTTGGACTGGTACGGGTGCGGTCGCCGGGTGGGCCAGGCGCGCGCGTGGGCGCGTGCGGGCGGTGCGGGCGCGCGCTCGCGTTCACGCCGCCGGCGCTGCGGGCGCTGCACGCGCTGCCGCCTCATGTCGAGCCCAAGAGACAGGTGAGTCGTGATGACGTGCTTTGGGTTCATCATTCATCATCATCATCATTATTTATTTATTATTTTTTTATTTTATTACAGCCTTATTATGTCCACTGCTGAACGAAGGCCTCCCCTAATGATTTCCACGCGGACCGATCCCTTGCAGTTGACATCCATCTGCTACCCGCCACCTTAACCAGATCATCCGTCCATCTGGTTAGGGGTGGGCCTACGCTTCGCTTTCCGTTACGTGGACGCCACTCGAGAATCTTTCCGCGAGGTTATGTATGATGATATCAGCAAAGCAATGCATATCTCCGAGACACACTTTACGGTCGTTATGGGAGACTTCAACGCAAGGCTGGGCGTGCAAAGTGGTTGTGACTTGAAAGTGGGGCAATATGGATTTGGACATCGGAACCCAAGGGGACAGCGGCTGGCCGATTTCATGGAAAAAGAGGGACTCTTTATGATGAACTCTTTTTTCAAGAAGCCGCCGCAGAGGAAGTGGACTTGGTTGAGTCCCGATGGTTCCACACAAAATGAGATTGACTTCATCATGACCACCAGAAGACATATTTAACGACGTCTCTGTGATCGACAGAGTGAAAACCGGCAGCGATCACTGTATGGTAAGAGGCACGTTAAATATTAATGTTCAACTGGAGAGGTCTCGCCTGATGAAGTCTACGCTCCGCCCTAACGTGATTCAAATCAATAACCCCGAGAGCTTTCAACTCGAACTGCAGAAACGCTTTGAAGGCCTAGAGAGCTGCGTAACAGTGGACGATATAAATAGCGGGCTAGTGGAAACTCTGTAAACAGTTGGGTCTAAGTTTTGCAAGGGACAACGCAAATTAAGACCCAATAAACTATCTCAGAAACAGACTCTCGATCTCATGGCGACGTGCTTTGGGTTTTTTGTTGTTAATTCGTTCCATTTGGAACAGGCTAAGGTCATAGACTATACTGCCTCGTCATGAAAAAAAGTAAATTTTATTTTGTTTGATTGATGAAGAAATGAGTGATGATCATGATAATGATGTATATAGATGATATAGGAATGCCCTACTAGTTTCAGTAAAGATGTGGGACCTTAATGAAACTATAAGCGGACTTCTTAAGACAACTCAAAGTGACCGTTATACAGTTTTGTTTCATTTGCCAGCACTTGTACTTGATCACGAACACTCAGTGGTTAATAATGCACTATTATTACACATCTACATTCTAATAACACATATTTGAGTAAATATAATAAAACCGACGACATGACACTTCACTTTCCCGCTAAAAAGTCCTGCTTTCCAGTCCTGCTGCTGCGCTGCTGCCATAGACCGAATCCAAAAAACAGGCGAGTCGTTTCTTGTCGCCAGTGCTGCACGTGCTTCCGCAGGTTCTAATCCCGCCACGTACCATTAGCTTTTCGAAAATTGTACGTCATCTGACGCTCTTACTGTAAAGGAAAATATATTGAGGAAACTGCGCACGCCTGTGAAGAGATTCCAAGGTTGTGCGTGATGTTGGCCAATCGGCACTGGGCCCGCGTGGACGGCTATCGCCTAAACACCCTATACTGGTAGGCTCGTGCCTCTCGGTGGGGCGTTTAATGAGCTGATGATGATGAGTGATGAGGACGTGCGGTTAGTTACACGTTGCAAGTGCTGCCGCTATAGACCGAACTTAAAAGACAGGCGGAGTGAGTGTGAATGATAAGGGTCTGCGTTTGCTTGCACCTCATCTCGAACACAAAAGAGATAGGTGAGTGAGTGTTAGTGTTGAGGACATGCGCTCGCTTTCACGTCGCCAGTGCTACACGCACTTCCGCCTCACATTGAACCCAAAAGATGAGGCGATTAAATATGAGTGATGAGGAGGAGACCGGTGTCAATGTATGTGTTAGAAGACATTTTCTTGCTTTCACGTCGCCAGCGCTGCGAGTGGCACACGTTGCCGCTGCACACAAAGCCTAAAAGTCAAGGGTATAAGCGATAAAGACGAGCTCTCGGTAACGTTGCCAGCGCTGCGTGCTCTGAAGCATTACACTTGAGTTTAAAAGACAGGTGAGGAAGACGTGCACTCGTTTTCAGCCCGTTGTGTTGGTTTGAAGGCAGTAAGTGTTAATTGGATCATGTTCGTCGAAATAATACCGTATGGGTAATATAAAAATAAATGAATATCCGCTGACATTCACACAGTGCCATCTAATCCAAACTAAACATTTAGCATTTAGCTATACATGAAAACACCCATGCCAATACAAACAGACATGTTTATGCACACAAATGTTTGTACTGCCCGGGGATAGAACCTGGAACCCTTGGTGTAAGAGGCGACATCTCAACCACTTATGCCATATGGGTCGTCAAATAAATGTTCATTCTGTATCAAACCACTAATGTATAACGGTTTCTTTTGTTTCATTTGAAGCAAACTACGGGAGAGTACAGAAACTTGGACGGTCACTTGATAGTTTTTTATAATTTTGTTGCAGAATATTCTAGAACTCAGGGTGGAATCCTTAACAAACAAAAGGAAGAGAGAAAATGATGAGCTTTCTATGTTGGTTGAACCGCTTACATTCGAAAAAGTGGTTCAACAATATGGAGTACACGTAATGTTTGCGGCTAACAATGCTAAGGTAAGTTGTTTTATTTTTTTCTCTTTCTTCGACTGCGACAACGCAATTGTTGGGCATAAGTTAACCGTTTTTTGCACCAGAAATCTTGGTCTTCCGCGTTTTTCATTCAGTCCCCGCCAGCAACCTTTCGCAATCCGTCGGTCGGAGTCGTGTTCTGCGAACATACCTGACTGGTCCACTGCCATTCCACTGACTTTAGTTCTCTATGGATAATGTCATTTATTATTTTATCCACATGAGAGACACCGAGCATTCACCAAAGCTCGCTCCATTGTCCGTTCAGTGAGATTTTGTAGCTTGTGAACCGATCCCGCACTAATTGTCCGTCTCTCAGTTGTGTAAATGATTAAGTGGTAGTTGAATGGTTCTGTTAATATAATCCACATCTCTTGAGAAATACACCACGACGCATAGATTAATGTTTTTATTTACTTTAATAAACAAAGTGAATTTTTTTTTACTATAAACAAAAATTTACAAAGACCTTCCGGATCGAGTTTAGAGCAACTTTGTAATTTCTTTTTTCAGAATATTATTTGTAACCACATGTTACTGCGCCAAAGGTAGATTGGTTTCTTATTTCATATATTTTGCGGTAATTCATCAGCAAATAGCAAAGGATCCGTTTACGGAGCGATTTCCGCTTGCGGAGTAACTTCGATTAAGTTCTGTCAGTCAGCAGATGCACCATCATAAAGTTGCGATTGCGCTTCATTCCGGCTTACTTTTATTAATCACAAGTTAAATAATGATGTATTAGGGCTTGCTATCCTGATGTATGCATTTAATTTATTTTCTGTGTGACTGCCGTTGTTGGCCATCCTTAAAGAACTTCAAAATAACCGAAATCCAAAAGAAAAAAAAAAGATAACTGTAAGCCAAGTTAAAAGTTTAAGTAAAAATTTGGTATAAAAAGGGAAATGCTTAAAAATACATACAATGAATACATATTTGTGATGTTGCAAGTATATACAACCTTTTTTGATAGCTACCTTTTAACTTTTAATATTTTGTTAACAAAGGGTACAGATGTTGCATTGTATAATAATAATTAATAAATAAACAAATATACTACGCTATCAAGCTCGAATTTAAGCAAGGAGCTTGTACTTTGGGTACTAAATAACGGATAAATATACTTTTTACTTTTGTTTTGTAAATACATATTATATATACATAGAAACACCTAGACGAATACAAACAGACATGTTCAAGCACATACATGTTTATACAGCGGCCGGTTCGAACCCGGAACCGTTTGAGTAATAGCAACTTCTCTACGTGGGTCGTCTAAGTCAAGGGATAATCTATACAACTAAGAGAAATGGAATAGAGCAAACTTCCAAACATTATTGTGTTAACGTTATACCGGCCAACTGCTAGCTTTAATGATATCCACATTAAGTTCGTACTCGTGTATTCGTAAATTAACTAGTCAAAATATTGATATTGCTGTTACTGGCCCGGAATTGGGATGAAAAAAAAACATAACATACGTTGATTTCCGACTTATTGAAACTCAGACCCAAAATATGTTCAAATAAATCTTTTACAGATACCTATCTGTACTTTTGAATCGTCAATTGTTATTATTATATTTTTATTACTCTGCTACCGGTTCCGAATAAGTAGGATCTTCAACAACAGCCGGCAAGAAACCATAAATATTTGTGATTAACAAAAATTCCATTTGTTAATTGATGCATTTTTAAAAATTAATCTTGTAAAAATCATGCCAAATAATTTTATTGATACACATTACTAAAATTAGCCACAAGGCTATACTTATTTATACTTTAGTGTAATTTATATAATTTGTAATGTTAAAATATTAACTTTTAATTTTAAGCCTTTAAACTAACATCACCTGTACAGATTAATATATAAGTAATATATTATTTGCCACAGAGGATTTTTATTTTGTTTATAAATACATGAGCAATGAGTATTACTATCATTTGTTGGAAACTTATTTAAACGAAATGCCAATATAGGCACAGTGGATATTTGATACAAAATTCGTAGCCCTTTAATTAGAATAATCTGTTGAAAAATGTAATTTTTATTGTTCTTATTTTCAGTTTAGTATCTTACTTTTGTGGCTTTTTTAAAGTATATGTATGTTTTAATTTTATAAGAGCTCAATGACTTACTTGCCTTTTATATTTAAGAAAATGTATTTGCTTCCTAAATACTGGTTGCAAATATGTTTTAACGACGTAGTTATATGTATCGATTTTAAGTAATATCAATTATTTCAATCGATATTTAATACTGTTGTGAGCTCGAAATTGTGTATAAAGATAAATTAGGATTATTTATTCCTAGATTGTATGGGAAACGATATCGGAATTAACAGTGATACTATTATTTAACTTTCGTGTTTTAGATATTATCTATAATAGTTTAAGTGTGATAATATGCTTGTTATCCAATAAACGTTATAATGTTAAACAAAATTTTGGTTTTATTCAATCCTTTAGCGCATTTCTACACAAAACAAATTGTTATATAATGTATACAGGCGGTTCGTATTCGTGAACGTGTTAAAATTGCTCTAAATATCTTTGTTTTTATCTTTTTAACCTTCAGCCAGGAACTGTCCAATAGACGTATGACTCAATTATTGGCTAATAAAATTTCCCGATAAACAAAATTTTTTTTTGATACTTCAGTATGTATTGTTAATATAACTTCAGTACCTAAATACCTAAATTATTAGCTTTAGATGTACTTTCAGAGACATCGTTCAACACGTGTCCTTGTAAAGTTATAATGATAAATACCTGGCGAACCTTGTGCCGCCTTTTTAATCTTACCAAAATGTTCATGCTGTTATTTGAGAGCCGTTTTCCAGTTGCGTACAAAGCAACGTGTCAGCAAAGTGTGTTTTATCTTATTAACTGTTATATTCAAAGTAGGACTAAGTTACTGATGCTTATAAAATTTGTGAAAAAATGGTTCAGTAGTTACAAAGTTTATCGGTAACATAAACTCCGACCTAGAAGTTGTACCTAATGCAAGCAATTCATATTGCTTCTGTGATTTTTTCCAGTAGTGAAAGAGCGTGATGTAGTATTTCATAAAAGTGTGAGCGAGTTTTATTGGTTTTGGTGGTTTACGTTCCCGCGATCGTCACCTCCGTTTCGGCGTTGTAGTTAGTAGTAGCGCCCGCAGTGTGATTCGCGTCGCATCGCAGAGTACGCGTCGCCGTTCGCGGTTCAATACACGCGCGATCTATTACGATAAATAAACCAATAACAACTTTGACATTTAATTAAATCACAAAGAAATAATTCAATAAAATTATAAAGAAATAGGAAACTAATAAATTCTGTTTATATTGAAATTTTGGAACAATGATATCAATTTGGTAAATTTGGACAAAAATATACTTCATTTTTCTGAATAAAAATACACAAAAATTCAAAATGATGATGGCCAGTGCGAAATTAGTGCGGGATTGCAGCTCGGAGCTCAGCTCGGAGGTGCGTTCGCTGTCGGTATCCTCGTCTACTGAGGAACAGGACTCTACCACCACTGAATCGGAGTACACCGAGGAGGAGAAAGAGTACGAACTGGACGACCTTCAAATATTGAAAACTATCGGTGAGTGATTCTTGTAGTCGTTTTTTTAAATGTAGGCATGCAGATATAATATAATCGAGGGTTGAAAACATTGATAAGCACTTTAAAATATTACTACTTTCATGTACGTGAATAAATTCGGGTCACTTTCAAACTTTTAAAACCAATTGTACTTTAGTTTGATAAATATGGAAAATTAAATTAATTATTATTAAAAATATATATATGTCAAAGGCGAGGTTACAAAAATCTGAAATATGAGCTGAGATTAAAACATGAATTAAATATATAGTAAGCTAGATAAAATGTCGCTCATCAAGAAATTTAAATTAGGAGTAAGCACTTGGATATACAATAAACTGACTTGATGCACAATCACGAAGAAATGTCAACCAAAACATGTCCGAGCCGCTTGACACACCTTTAGTTAAATAATTTTATATTATACATATAACAATATATTTATAATATAAAATTATTGATAAACATTTTGACCTTTGTGTCATTAAAAGGGTATTTAATCGAAAGCACAAGCACACTCCTATGTCATTATTCCATGTTGTGTATTACGTGACTATGAATGAAAATTCTGCCCGACTGGCGCAATGGGCAGAATTTTGCCGCGGACACTGTGTGAGACTGTGCATTTAGTTAGTTTATTATTTGTCTAAGGGTGTGTGGAAATAATAAGCTTCATCCATTCATTCCTAAATTCTAAGTGGATATAAATGAGATATAGGTAAGCCTGACGAAGGGACGATAAGTTACGTTATTCAAATGATAATAAACCATAAACTAAAAATATAAAAAAAAATTTTGAACTTTAAACGTAAGATGCTTCATGTTTGTTTACGCAGAAGTGATTAAGGATGCGGTATTTACATATCTTTGTAATATAGACTTTACGCTGTGTACCGTATAGCTATCATTAAAAGATGATAACGCGTAGTAAGGGTTACGAAGTTCTGAGAATGCATCAAGCAAGCAGTGGGTCGCGTGGTAAATCATTTCCAGTGGCAACGTCTCATCAGCGAACTGCAAAACCTAATACGTTATCCCTGGAAAAAAGAGCTTATTTGCGTGTATATTTTGAATGATATTTTCCACAATTACACACGCTATTACGTATTTACCGCTTTAAAAATTGGCTAGATAGAGCTTTTCGATGCAATTTAAAATGTATAGACTAATTAAATCATATTTATTCCCTTCAATATAAAAATTTTCGTATCGTAATTCATCTATTGGTATATTTATAAATACATGCTGTATGCATTTTAGATTTCAATTGCTTACGAAGGAATCAAGGACTTCGGGATATGAACACTATTCATATATTAAAGTATTTAATTTTAAGGATCTAATAAGTACCATTACTTCTAACTTCATGAATTTATTATCAATAAATACATAAGTATATGTCTATTAAAAGATTAGAAAATTACTGTATATTTTTTGTCACCTAATACCTAGTACATACCTTTATGGTGATGTAATAAATGGATTAGTAAGATATTACGCAAATGCTAACGAATTGTTTTCAAACAATGCGCTTGTATTATACAAGGACAGCACGAAGAGTTTCAGGAAGTACCTTCCAAAGCGTTTGTATTTGTAAATAAATACAAAACTAAGACATTTGTAAGGAAGTAAAACTACTATGGTCTTAAGGATCAAATGAATTTACATACTAACATACAATTGGTTTTAAATGTAAGTCTGAACTGCGTTTTAAGTACAATATTTCATAATTTAAAACATTTGTAAGTATTGGTCGCAATTTGATTAATTTTATAAAAGAAATTGACGTAAGAGAGTACGAATAAGTGCTTTCACTGTTCAATAGGATTACAAGAATTGAATGAGTTTGATGGCACATAGGATTTACGAAATATTAAATATAGGGTACAATATTATGCGACAAGGGCATCGTTATTGATACGGTATCAGTGAAAATGGCAGTGCGATGAGATATCTTTGGCCCAATTCTAACGCATAAATGGGCCAAGGTCGCTCGGGCCACGCTGACCTACTCGTACTAGGGTACAGCTGCCGCCAGCACATTTGCGCACCTTGCCATTTACTCCAATAATGATGTCATTAATTACATCCTCGTGAGGGAGACTAGTAAATGAACTCGGGTACCTACCAAGATACCAAGATGATGTATCCATTTAAATATATGATTCTATTTCATACACAGCAGGTTTTTATCGACTGCATGGTGAAGTAGAGAAAGTTTGAAATAAATTAGTAAGACGTTGTAATTGATAGATGTATGAGTTACTTATACACAGAGTAATGTATGCAAATTTCTCTGCTACTCATAGAACGAAGTCTAAACAGCTCTCCTAGTTTCAGCTTAGTAATAATATTATTAAATAGATACTTCTACTAAATGACAATGTTTTTGTTACACTAAGCTGTAACCGATGTTTCATTTTACATAAACACTAGTCTAGTCGTATGATTCCGGAATTTGTAGCCAAAATCTGAAAATTTATTTCGTGGAAATGTACTAATGGCAGAGTTATGTAACAGTTAACATTGTTAAACGTCGTGGGACGATAATTTTTCAAATAGTAACTATATTCAATGATTGTGATTGTGAGGAACAAGTAATTATTGTTCCTGAGGCGTCTCGTTTACATGGTGCCATTGTATACACGAAACAGAGCACAAAACGACGTAGACACTCAGATCCAGTTTGTTTTATTATATTATAATATGAATGTGCGTAACACTACAACGTTACTACTTTCACAAATCCAGGATTTAAAGTACTTTACCGACGCTCTATGCTCCTTTATGTCTTATCGACAGAAAAGCATAAAGCGTAAACAGATTTTTATGTGACACGATTCTTGTTGTGCTGTTAAAATAAATAATAATATTAATTTTTGTATAAGGAAAGGATTTTTTTTTGCGGATGAATTTTTCGCTTGGGCTGTATATGGTTTTCACATTTTACCGAACAAGTGGTGAGCGCGAGAGCTTTTAGTAGAAAAAAGGTGTTTCATATTATGTTTGTTATTAGATTTAACATAATTTTTATAATGTTAAATGCCCCTTCCAATAATGTTAAATGCCCCATACATTGTTTATAAAATATACCTACCTATAGGCTACCATATTGTTTTAATAATGCCCTATTATTATTTCGGCTCAATAACTAGAGAGCGACGATGTTGACTTTCATTGCGGGGAGGAATGAAAACATATCATTTGATGGATAGTTAATATCAAATATTATGAGGCTTGTGCACGCGAATGATTGTTTTGTCACGCGTGATTAGTGATAGGTATGTGTGTCAGTGTGCTCATCTAGCTAGCGCTAGGAAGTGACGATTGCTATAAGATAAAGTAATTGAATGTGACGATTCAATTACTTCATCTTATAGCAGCTCAATAGCGTGAACTATTGCCTTCCGATCGGGAGTGCACAGGTTCAAGTCCCACCACGTACCAATGTGTTTACGAATTCTCGAAATTATATGTACGTTATCCGACGCTCTTACGGCGAAGGAAAACATCGTGAGGTAACCTGCGAAGCGATTTAAAGGTTGTGCGTGAAGTCATCCAACCCGTACTGGGTACGCGTGGACGTGGACTAAGGCCTTTACACCCGCGTACGGGCAGGCTCGTGCCCCTCGGTGGAGACATTAAACGAGCTGATGATGATCTTCGCAGCGTTCTAATTATTATAATTGAAGTCTCGCTCTGTGTTCACTGATAGAATGGACAAGGTCATTCCCGACTACGAGTGCACTCGTCTTGTGCGCCTCTTAGTCAGCAATCCATGGCCCTTTTTAGGCCCATTGAGCTCTACCATTTCTACCGAAGCTCGCTCGTCTGGCAGGCGGTATTCCTGTTACCTTTACTAGGGTATTCCTTCACTATACGCTCTTCTTCTTCCTTCAAAGCATGATATTCTTCCGACAAGCAAATACTATTTAAATGTGACAATTTAGTAATCTTATCTAAGCACTCGTGTGTTATTACGGGAAAGATTGGAATTGCTTGGCGAGAATTTTTACCCACTAATCAATCTCAGAGTCAAATCAACGTCAGAATCTCAGAGCTTTTCTTTATCATCATTATTTCAGCTCTTCGGTCCAGTAATGGTCAAGGCCTATTCCGAATACTAGTCGTTGAGTTCAGTTACCAGCCACACTTGTTAAGTGCGTATTGGAAGCTGTCCATAGTGTCGTTTTATTTGAAGCACAGGGTGGTGAAAATGTCATTTATTAGTTCCATCCCTAAAGACGTAGAATAGGAATACTGATATACATAAGGCAAGGCAAGATAAGAACTTAGCGTCTGACTGACGATTAGTAAGTTGACGTCGAACAAGTGAAACAACATAAGCCTTGTTATTATGTTATGTTTATTTTACGTTATGGCTCGTCGTATTAATTCAATTAAAATCCTTAAATATGAAAGTATAGTACCAAAATAAAAAACAAAATAGACATTATTTTTAATATTCTCTAAATAATGTAAAAAAATATATCAATGGTGGCTTCTTACAACAATGTTATTGCACGTGGTAGAGCTCAAACTCAATAGGTATTTACTTATTATAGGTAATAAACTTGTAGTTTAAGTTATATGCCACAGTTTCATTTTAATTTCCATTTGTACAGGGGGATAAGGATGACTACAATGAATATTTTTATTTAAATTAATTCGTAATAATATGTGTTCCACATTATTACGAAATTTTCATCAAAATAACCAGATGAACCTTGGAATCCTAATATATAAATTAAAAACAGCATTGTTCTAAGAACAGCGATAAAATAAAATGTAATTAAAATATTTGAGACCTAACCTTAAAATTAAAAGCTTTATTCAAACTAATATTTGTCTTGCAGTTAACGGCAGATTTCATTTGTTTTAGATGCTTAAATCACTAAGTGAGTAAGGCCTGAAAAGTAACCGTTTTGACAAATTACCTTACAGTATGAACGTTTGTAGGTCATTCGTTAAATTATGCGGGCATCTGAAACTGACGTCGATGTTTTACATTAATTTGTACACAAGTAGGTTGCACGTGTAATTAAGCAGATATATACTGTCGTTGCCGGTAACTGATAGCTTTTGCCGGTAATATACACACAGGTAAAGCTCGTTCAAGCTACCGGGAGTAACGAATTAAGAAAAGAAAGTCAAGAACAATGTGGCTGTCGGAAAGCAGCGGTCGTCGAGATGGAACCGGTCGCGTCGTATAATGCGCTGGTTTACGCGTGCGAAGCGGTGTGAAAATAAAATGGTACTTATGTAATATTACTTCGAGAGTACTGAATGTGCGTCATTGGTGACGGTAACTGTTAGTTCAAGGGTTATATTGGGCATAAAACCACAATGAGTCATAAAAGAAATGAGAGAGATGGTATGAGATGCGGACTTATGACCGCAATACTGTGTTTGGATGTTAGGATTCCCAGCACTCAACTTTTGGGCTTAACCCAACTTTACTGCTCTTGGTGCGGAATAGTGGTCGAGGCTCACTCAGCGATCTGCGAATTCGGTAGTTTATCTGAAAAATAGTTGACATCATTTTACACAAATTACATATCTATCAAATTATCATCCAGAAAAGCAATAATATTAAACCACTTTTTACTCTTACAACAAAAAGTCTCAGTATTTTATTTGCTACAAAGTGCATATTGATGGACAAAGAAATTATTACAAGATCCGCAAAAACCAAAAGGTTCTTACAAAAAAGATGATTTAATTGTTACGGTGTCGTTCGAGTATTAAGGGCATTAAGTTAAATAAATACTGACGATAAAGTTGTTTATCGCAGGTGCTGGCGCAGCACGTAGGTAGCACGCGGTGTGTTGGGTATCGGTGCACTCAACTCCTCTTGGCCGTTTTACACATTCCCTAATCTGGAGTTCAACCACTCATAATGAATATTGTGATAAGTCTATTTACATTTTGTTTATTTTTAAATACAGTCAATAATGAGTAGCTGATTAGTCATTGTTACAAATTGGCATAAACTTATAGTTAATTATTGCCACGCATCGTCTTCTGATACAGTGCATGCACGATTCGTGATGTTGCTCCATTTAACCGATTAACATATCCAACCGTTATTTACCGATTGATATAAAATAGTGTAATATTATACAAAGCGTTTGACTGACCTTTGATTATCTGCATCTGTTACAGGATGAAAAAAATTACACACACAATTTTTTTTGCACACATAATTACAGTATCACGCTTAGGTTTAGATTATTTAAGGGAGTTTTGCAAACATCTTGTAGCAGTTTTATTAATTGCTTCTACATTAAAAGCTGCGGGTGTCGCCTGGAGGTCGGTTATTAAAATTAGCTAAAATCGTAATCTCGCATGCGGGTGTGAAGGTCACTTATTGCCGTTATGTATTGTTGGAGTTTGCTCTGCATATGCCATGCTGATGGAATAAATATAGCTGTATTGCATGTATTTAATAAGATATAAATTTGAATAAATACCAATATAAGTTTCATTGATGAATGTTTTTCAAGGAATTAAAATACTGTATCTACATGATCACCTACAAATTAAAAACCAGGTCCTAATATTAATATACATACTAACCTATTTGTTTTTGTATACACGATAAATAGCGATGCTAAATAGATATAATGCTTGCGGCATAAGTATTCTTTAAAATACAAATTGCTTTTTATAGTATTAACAATAACTTTATTTTTCTCATAATGCATTTTATAATAATAAAACAAAAAAACATTGTTTATATAAATGTAAAAAAATATATCATCGAAACAGTTCAAGTGTCGATAATATTGACAGATTTATCTCCGTGGCTAATTGGACATCGGTCAGCTAGTTCGTTTTCACCTTACTGACTAGTTGCCAGTTCAAAAGTGGTTGATAAAGAGTTCTAAATGTCACAGTAACAGGCATGAAAATATCCAACAATATATTAATATATTGCTGGCGACGTTTTTCAAATCGCCAGAATCCTGGCTGCAAACAGATAGGTTGGAATATCGATGACGGCTGTTATTTATCAGAATATATATAGGTTATAGGTAATAATATTTTTATATTGCTCAATCCATGAAAATAGAGTATGGTTGTGAATATTTCAAGCATATTTTATTTCGTGAAAAATATACCGCAGGCATGGTAATGCTTGTCAAAAAGCTCCGGCCCTCAATGTTTTATATTCTTTTAGATATGCATCAGTCTTTGCAGAGCGGAACATCAACTAATTCTGGCCCTTTGATTTAAAATATTGATGTACGATTTTTATATGAAATACATACATATATTCCTCAATGCTCACGGCTATTTTGGTTGGACTATGAGTGCGAGAATAATAAAAGAATTTCCTGGACTAATCTTTTTTGTTATTATTAGTCCACTGTTCATCTGTAAGTAGGTTAACTGGCCAACCCAAAAATAGTAGGCCAACGGAATGGCTATTTTGTTTGTAAAAATACAATTTGTAATTATTTTTTATATTTTATTTTAAACAAAGTCCTGATTGATATAATGAATATATATATATATATATAAATACATTTAAATATCATACTTATGTATCAAAATAGTTAAAATAATTAGTTTTCGATGAAAACTTTCAGTAATATTTCAAATAAGTTGCTTTGGACGACGAGTGTTTCCCTTTGTTCTAGTTTTCACAACAATAGTGTAAGTTACAAGTTAAGGTATATAAAAGAACAAATTTTCGTTGTAATGCTTGCGCTTGCGCAACCATGTGGCAGCTGCAAGTAAGGCTTAACGTGCTATGAGCAGGGCTGCTAGTAGCAATTGATTCGACAGTGGGATTTTTTAACACCTTTAAAAGCGTTTTTAAATTTAGCGTTGAGTCCTATTTATTACAATGTACGTTATGCGCGTACTAAAAAATTAATTGAGTAAGCGGCGTCTGCAATCCAGTGTTTCGTAGCTAAGGAGGCTAGGAGTTATGAAACATATGAAACAACTGTTCATATAAAAGTACAAATAATTTCCCCACCGAGGGCACGAAAGCCTCCCCGTAAGGCCCTTAGTCGTCCATGCCGGGCACAGTACGGATTGGACGAATTCACGCAAACTTTTGAATCTCCTCGTAGGCTTGCACAGAGTCCCCGATGTTATCCTTTTAATTTGCGAGTTGGAAAAATATAGGTAATTCCTTGCTTTTCCTTATTGTCTTGCTTTTAGTTATTAACTATTGGTATATTACAACTTATTAACGAGTAAAATCAGGGGCGTAAAATATGGAGTTCAAACCTTGACAGTTAACTTATTTTGTAATTTCCATTATTGCATTTCCACTTAAAACAATCTTGCTAGCGGGCAATATTTTATATGGATTTTTATATAGATACTTCAATGACATACATTAAATATTAAATATAATCGATATACAATCAAATCAAAAATAAAAAATTGTTTGAATCAGCTTGATTACCATAAAACGGAAGAAAAATCAAACTAAATAAACACCTTTTTAACACGACTCACGCACAAACACACACACAAAACAGACACACACACCCATACCCACTCAAACACATACACACACAGACACACTTTTTTATTGCGTGCACTCATCCACATACACTCATTTCACATCACAAAATATGCATACGCCTCTAATATGCGGTAACTGTGCAACTTATGTCAGCCAGCAACCTATCACTTGTACAACACCAATACAACTGTGTAGAAAATATTTACTTTGCACCCAGTTGCTAACCAATCTTATGTACCCTCAAAAATGTTTAATGGACTACCGTTATTTTTATAAAGTTAATACAATATTTTTGTTTCTTAGAATACATATTGTAACTATTGTTTACGGGTGGAGGTTGACTACCTGAGATACAGGAACCTAGTTCAGGTGTCAGCCCGCCATATTCTCCTATAATTAAGATTCATTGTATGTTTTCTTGAATGTGAAAAAAGAAATATTATTATTATTTTTATAATTGATAAATATGTTTGTAATTAATGTAATTAATAAAGATAATCGCGTAGTTATCACAAAAAGACTATACATTTGTAAGGTTAGATTTTCGCGTTTTTTTTTGTAAATAAATGTATTTGCTCAACCCTGTGGCGACGACACGTATGGATAGTTCCAATAGGCTTGGACTTTCTACACGGTATGGCACAGCCGTGACATTGCTCTTATCGGCCACGGTCAGAACGCAATGGAGTTGTGGCGAAACCTTACTAGAGAACAAGTCTTAAAATAATTTTGAGCACGTTATTTAATCTATTGTAGATAGATGTAGTAAGCAGATTGCTATGATACAACTCATCGATGATTTTGTATAGGTATCTATCTACAACTAACATAAATCGAAAATTTATTTCCTTTTTAGTACCTAATAATCCCATGAACGTAACAAGAAAATACTTAATACAATTTATTGACTAATTGTTTAACCACTTATTTCCCTACTGTCCAAGATAATTAAAAGTTTTGATTCTAATTAATATTCGATAAATACACACAAATTCTTTATAAAGTCAATAAGCGTTAATATGAGTGAGCTTCTGAAATTAAACAAGGCGAACTGATCGAACCGTCTAATTCGCTTACGCAACATTATTGAATGCACGTACACAATGACGATTTTAGTTACGAGGAGTTTGTTGGAAGAAGCGAAAAAGTGAAATGTTTCGAGAGCTAGCACGAAAGTGGGAGAAGAGCTGTTAAGGCGAAGCCGGTATTTGTCAGCGGTAACTTGATAGTCGACGGATTTCACAAGCTATTCCTGTGTCTCACGGAGTGATTAACATGCTCCGCTACCTCCGGTCCCATATGCCGGCTTCTGTCTCATTGTAATCTGTTTGTCTGCACATAATGCCACATTTATGTATCCGTTACACGCAGCTCCTGCTCATATTTATAGTCTTGTTAATATATCGTTACATTACAACATTGAGGTTAATGGTTGATGTAGAAATCACTAATCGAAACAATGCGTTAAAATTATTACATACAAACAATTATTTCATAGTTTAAATCATATTAACAATATAAATATTTTTGTGAGTAAATAACCTGATAACGCTCAGGTGAAATTAATGTGTCCTAATGATCTATTTCACTATACCACCTTTGTGGCCAGAGATAATTTTCCGCTAAAGTCGACCTATATTCAATGCTCTCAACTCCCACGCTTCTGGGAAATCCTCGTTACTGTTTTGACAATTTATTAAGCGTCAAATACGATGTGCTGTCATAAAAGTGCTAAAATAAGCGTTTGTTTCGAAACTAATTAAACATTCGGGAGCATATCACACATATCTTACTTGTTTATAACAAGTACAGGCTGTGAAAATATTTTAAGCTTTATTTTGCATAATTCATAATAAAAACAACACGAATCTCCTCTGGCTCCCTTTGACGTGGACGTAAGGCTATAATAAAAATGTTTTTTAAACACTGCGTTTTATCAAAGCAAAGTATGCACATAAATAATGTACGATCTTGTTGTTTGTCTGAATTGAATTATAGATCGAATAGTTATGAGTTACGGTCGGATATTCATTGTAATCTACGTCAATGATTATATTTGGATATTCGATAAGAAATACCTACTGTTAGAGGGAAGCGAATTAGTAAATCAAATTCTTCAAATAGAATCTGCTTATGTAATAAGTTACCTATGACAAATGGTTGTAGCACTAGGCAGTTCTATGCTATGCATTTTACTGATTGGCTGGAATACTGACAGTATGCATAAATAAAGCTATTGTGTTGTCGTTATGATGCTTTTATATTCCATTGGGTAACGAATTATTGTTTCACATATTGCCTTCTTTACAGTATAGCTAGCTAAGCCTAACGTTGTCGCATTAAAATATTCAGTGCAGCAACGTTAAATTAACAACGAATTATTTCATATCGTTAGGAATGCGAGTGTATTATCCCGCTCTTCATAATATGTTGCCATTGTATGTCATGTAATGTATGCAATTCTGTAACCTGTACTGTAACTCTGCAAGACTTCGGTATTTAAAATAGGTCAATCTAGCCACATTTTGTATAGTCCGCTGCTGGAATAGTTCACAGACGGAATGTACGAAATAATAAGCTTAGAAATAATTGCTGAAATACTTATATATGAAATGTTGAATATGGTTCCATTGTGATATTACTTAACCTTAAGCACAAACTTCGCACTTTATCTTATTCCTATACTCTGTCAATGCTTGTCAACTCGACAGGCGCGCTGGGCTAGCAGAAGATAAATGGTGTTGTTATGTTTAGCGCTGCTACCCGTATGTCTGCTGAATGTGATGTCTCTAAGCCACCTCTTATATCATCCGTTGTCACGACACTGCAATATAGGTGCAATGGTATAACAAGTAAACAAAGCAGGTTTTGATTGTTTAGAAAACACTTTAAGTTGTACAACGAAGGTAATTGTTTGATCAGTGCTCTTTAGATATATAACAATAATCCGGTAAATTTTATGGAAATCATAAAAACGAAAAATCGATAAAGGAATAAGAACTCGCTATAAGTTTTACTAGCGTTAATAAAGATTGATATTGTCATTTTGTCACCTTAATATCCAGGATAAAGTGTTGTTCGAAACTCTTAAACTCCCTAGTTCGTTATTTCAATATTGCATATTTTCAATGTCTGACATAGGAAAATCACGTTAAGATTAACGAAAACTAAAGCAGCTAGCTCTCTTATATAAAATATATCGTTCCTATACCAATGTTTTAAAAAATAACACATAGATCTCGTTATTTTAAACGTAGAAAAGTTATTTTTACAGTAAATTACGGGATTGATCTTACATTATATGATATTTAATGGTTCGTTGAGCCGTTCTATTCAAAGCGTGATGTATAAAGCGTTATGAAAGATTAGTGTATCGCTGGCTGCCAAAACGTGTCGAACAAGCGGAACTTAGAATAAAACAAATAAAACATTATTAGGGATCTTGCAACCTATAGTACCTACGTCAATGATTCTGTATCTACGACTGTGGCTGTACCTACCGGTGTTTAAATATACTACCACATTCGCTTACGACTATTTCTAAACGTCATAAATCAATCAGGATTTTGATATAACGGGTGTTTTATTTATTTGGTTGTCTTTGCAGGGAAATTACAAAACTAGATGCTTTGACAAGAACACCATAATGTAGTCTTTGAAATGTAATGTCAACTAACTAGGCGATGCGAAACTGGATTTAATCTACTCGATGGACATTGGTAGAAACTTAACATCAATCTTAAAACACAAGTGAATATGAAAATGTTTGTACTTTATGTAGGTATAAACTACAATATATTGATAAATAAGTATCATTTCTTATTGGTTTGTTACATCATGCAAATAACATTGGTCGCAATAAATGACAAACAAGGTAAAAATAACATAAGTTGACAAAAGATGAAGCGTGTCTACATCCGGACGCGGTGAGAAATTACTTCCCGCAAGTTGCGCGTGCGCCACAAAAAGATGCGTTCGCTGCAAGCAGGTACGCCTTTCTCATACGCGCTACTCAATTTAATTAATAGAGAATTAGTTATTTTATGTTCACTTTTTATTTTTTTGAATACTCGGGACATTTATTGTCCCGACCAAATACTAATCGGACGCATCTTCAGACCCCTGAAAACCCCTCCGCGCAAAATCGGACACCTGGCAACATTAGCTCAGTGTGAAATCTTCTGGCACAGAATTTACCATTATTTTAGAAACAAATGCTGAAAATTATTATTTAAAAAAGAATTGTAATTCCACACTTTGTATATTTTAAATAGAAAAAAACTAATAAGTTCATCACCATCACCCTATACGGGTAGGCTCGTGCTTCTCGGTGGGCGTTTAATGAGCTGATGATGATAATAAGTTCAATTTCTTAAGGCACAGAATTCATGTCTGCAAGATCAAACAAACCAGCTCAACTAACAGGATATTATATCTCCATCATGATCACAGATCGTCATAAGTCCCCACCGAGGGCTCAAGCACGCCATGAGCCTACCGTAAAGGTGTATAAGCCTTAGTCGACTTCACGCACAACCTTTGAATCTCTTCGTAGTGAGCCCAGGTTTCCTCATGATGTTTCTTTCACCGTAAGAGTGTCGGATACATTTAATTCCGAAAATTCGAAAGTAAATGTTTTCTTTATTTCTTTCAAGATACAATTGGTATGTTGCGGGATTTGAACCTGCACCGTTCAGATCGGAAAGCAACAGACCACACCAACCCTAAGGAAATTTTTTTTTAAAAAAACTAAACTTGACATTTAAGTCATATTATTCGATAAGAAGGGATTAAGTACACCGCTTACACCAAAGACCGCTGAACTGTATGAATCCATGAATACAAATCACCTTTTCGTCCACTCTCATTAAATATTCATTGTTTACCTGACAGTAATTAGCATAGTGATCGGTTACCGTTATAAAAGAAACTATATCATTTATCGTTATTACTATCACGAAATTGTAAACCACGTGGTTGTATTGAAGTATAATATGAAATATCAATATAATTGTCGACACCATATTTATGAGAACACAAGAAGTGTTTTTACAAGGAACTTGTACGCCAAACATCGTTTCGTATTGACTTCCCTTTCTTCGTGGTTTAGTGCTATTAAAAAATACATTATGTTTTACTGAAGTTTATTAAAATGGATTAACATTTATTAGAATCAAGTTTACTTAATAATATTGTAGCGGCCATTGTATTACGACGCGACCAGCACGCGATGCAGACCCAAGCTTACGTTAAACCTTCAACTTTGACACGAAATAACTCATTTTCACATAAAAAATATCATCATTATTGTATAAACTCACGAGAGTGTTAGTAATATTGCAATTATACCTTTCGTGCCTGCCTGCCTTTAAACAACGCATTAAATATATGTAACCAATACTTTAGTTTCATATCGCTCTTCTTTAGCCGGATTTAAGAAACACAATTTTTTTTTCATGCTGAACTTTCGCAAGATAAATATTCATTAATAAAATAAAATAAAAAGTCTTTTATTTCCAAGCAGATATTACAAAAAAAATAAGATAAAAAGAGAACATTACAGAGTTGAAAAAAATATTTGTTAGTATTATTAATTCTATGTTAGTAGTGTATTAAAGTTTAGTTTTCGTCTGTAAGGATCCCTCTATGGGTAAAGGCCTCCTCCAAAGATAGCCAGTCCTCTCTAGACTGGGCTACTGAATCCAGACGGGGCCGGCTGCCTTCTTTAATTCGTCTTCCCAATTTGCAACAGGTCATACCATCACGCCAAAGTATTATTCTATGGTCTTAATAAAAATAATCAATTATTTTAAAGCTTTAACTACGTTAACACTTTATCATATTTAAAAATCGGAACGCTATCACAATGTAGCACTTATATAAAGTTATCTTGATTCACAGCAACCAGGTTTGGTATTTAGTTGGTTGTCACTTGTCCTTATTGGTCATAACAACCCAGTCAATTAAAAACTTTTACACCCAAATGACATTCCGACATTTAATTACGCTTTATTTTAAAACTTCCATTAAATAAAACATTAACCATTGCATAACACAGATATTATGTAGCGCGATGCAATAAGAATAAGAACACCCGCAGGCGATCGCCGATACTCAATGAGTTCCAGTTATGTGGATTATGTCATATGTGTGTAACGTAATGCACTTTGTACGTGTGATATTTACACACAAATATTTTAATAAATATTGTCTCATTCTTTCAAACACACGAATGTTAATGCTCCGATATCCGATTGCGTTGGCGGCAAATGGAAATCACGCGTACCCCAGTTGATATCTCGCGTCATAGAAAATAGTTTTGTTATTTGCGATCTTCTTTCTTTTTTAACATTCAATTTTATTCATGGGCCAAAAATAAACGTCAATAATGCTATTGTTTTAGCAATTTACATACGGGCTACATGAATTTATAGATTATAATAATAAATATCAAATTTATATAAGTGTATTAACTGCTAAAGTCAGAACCATAACAAAATAAACATCATGTATCTATTAACAATGGTGACGCAACTGACGGCAATACCTTCTAGAGAGTGTAGATTGGTTATTCAACTACGTAACCTTCGGGTAACCTAATGGTCTATACTTAGGTCACTCTCGATTAAACACAGCTGAGCAATTGTGGTGCATGCTGTATTAAATCGTTCAAGCGTCAAATAAATCGTTAACCGAGATGATTGGTGATCAATTTTCGTAATACAACACAATTTGA
Source organism: Leucinodes orbonalis (assembly GCA_019425675.1). Classification (NCBI taxonomy): domain Eukaryota; kingdom Metazoa; phylum Arthropoda; class Insecta; order Lepidoptera; family Crambidae; genus Leucinodes; species Leucinodes orbonalis. The sequence continues at coordinate 11,681 of PQWD01012466.1, read as the reverse complement.
ATAAGTGGCTAGGAGAAAAAGATAACAAAGTTCATTTATATTTTATAGCAAATGGTTCTGGTACGGAACGGTTTGGATGGCGGCCAAAGTTTTTGACTTGGATCCTTGACATGAGGTGGTGACGTTTTATATTTCTAAACGCATCCCACCTGTGTTTATTAAATTTTCATAGAGTTTTCTAGTGACTGAAAATACGCATTGTAAATGGAAAAAACAAGCTTTACCATGCTAAAGTACAAACATTATATACTTTTCGTGGTATTGCAGGCGGGAGACAAACATATTATATATGTTTGTCTCCCGCCTGCAATATGACAACAATGTTTATTTCAATAATTACACTTCTTATACCATCTCACTATTTACTAACATTTATATAGTTACGTCTCGAAAAGGTATTGATGATTTGTCTCCCGTCTGCAATAAATACCATGAAAAGTTGTATGCACTCTATGCATGGTAAAGATTGTTTTATTTTCCCCTCCACACACCAATGAGCCACCGACGCTCTTATATTATAAAATAAAAACATTTTTAAAATCCAGATCGTTAGGAACATAAGTTTGACTTTATGACTGGGTTATAAAGAGGGACTAAGCAGATTTAAATAAAAAAATAAATATCTACTGACATTCACACAGCGCAATCTAGCCCAAGTTAAGTGTGAAGCCTGTATTATGGTATTAAACAACGGATAAACATACTTATATAATTTTTTTTGTAATCAGCCTGATCATTACAAACAGACATGTTCTTGCACAAAATGTTTGTACTGCCCGGGATCGAACCCGGAACCCTTGGTGTCGCAGTCGTTGTCTCAACCTCAACACCAAATGGGTCGTCAAAAGATTTATACAATAATGTTTTCTTATCACTGATCTGAATTTCATCTCATGAATCACTGATGCGGTCATATAATTAATACGATACAAAATTCAATGATGGTTGGCGTAGACAAAAATTACGAGAGTAGCAATAGAGAACACAAATAAGAGTTATCAAAAACGGACGTATAAGGTAACACTATCAGCGTTTGTAGCTCTTTGGTAGCATTAGGTACTTAGTTTTAAATTTAATTAATTGCGCATAGATTCATGTTCATTAATCCGAGTGCAAAAATATAATGTCAGCATCTAGTCGCGCCGACACGGAGGACAGCTGTGTGCACACGTCACCAGCCGAAAAAAACTAAAATCTTGTCTTCTCTCCCGATGATTTATATATTATGGATTCACTGAAAAGAAATTCGCGTGGGCGTGTCTTATCGGAAAGTGAGAATTATTTGACAGGCGTATGTATACAAATTACAAAAACAAAATGCGGTACGTATTCATAAGAGTAAACGGTAAATATAAATTGGTTAAATAAAATGAATATGCTAAGGTCTTGTAATAGTATCAAATAATTAACTCATTAACACAAGGATTGAATAAGGCAGTATCTTTTATTTATGAAGGTAATAATGTCAGTTATATTACACAGATCCATTGAATGCAAGTGATTTTAAATATTGCACTAAAACAACTGTAGTAGCATTTGCATTGGCAGCCATGCGCCAGAAATGGGTTCTTAAATTATGGTAGTTATTGCCTTGAACAAACGGCGTATATAAAACGAGTGCAGAATAGTTACCAACATTATAAAATGGATTAACAATATAAATATACGATGGTTTGTCGGTATAAGTGTGTTTTATTTATGTGTAATATTTTCTCTCAACACTGTCAAATATCGGTGACGTTTTCCAGCAAACAAATGGTTTATTCAGAAAGCGAGAAAGCAAGCAGCGTTGGCATCGGCCGCAGTTTTGACTCGTGTCCATTTAGACATTTGCGTCATTGGAACTCCGACTTGCGCTGAATGATAACACAGACAAATGTCTGCGAAAGTCGGAAGGAGCGTAAATACGTTCACTCAATGGCCGGGATTCACCAGAACTTTTAGTATACGTAAAGCTTAAAAAGAGTTATAATAAAACAAGAGTCCTTAACCTTAATGGGATTAAAAAGGGCGGTTTAAAAATCACTTTTTTCTGACACATCCATTAAAAACAAGGTGTGATCATTGACGGGCTGGGTATAATGGACCATTAATTAGTCTACTTCTACGAAAAGAAGGATTGTATAAGGTTAAGGGCTTAAAATTAAAATTGCTGGTAAGAGCTAACAGTTTATTATATCTAATATATAAAGCTGAAGAGTTTGTTATTTGTTTGAACGCGCTAGGCTCAGAAACTACTGGACCGATTTGGAAAATCTTTCAGTGTTAGATAGCTTATTTATAGAGAAAGCTGCGTAAACGGTTAAAGTTTGGTAAAAAAACATGTATTGTTCCTCTTAAAAGGTCTAAAAAAATCTGCGACAACATATGTCTGTCTATCTTTTAAGGTTATCTCACTAACACCTTTTTAGCTTTTTTTTTCTATAATAATGCATTATATGCGCAGGTGTTTTCATAAAGATGATATTAATACTTATCCAAATGAATGCATTATTCATCACAAGTATTTCACTTTAAACAAAATTGCCTTTTACATCGATCAATTTTTAATGAATATCTTAGGAGATAGCACAGTTTTAACTCACCTATATTTAGCCCAGTTACTATTACACGCAGACGAAGTCGTGCGCAAAAGCTAGTCAAAATATTAAAAAAAAACAACTTACATGATTAGTTACAAATTTCGGTCATGAAAAATATTGTCGAAAAATGAATTTCATTAATTGGTGTTTCCTCCAATTAAAGAAATTAGTTTTTCGAACATATTTTTATTGTTTAATATTCTACTATCTATGTACATATGCCTAATTCGGGTGTAGGTTTAACTAAATACCACAAAACATTCGAAGAGACCTTAAATAAGGAAACAACGAATATGTCGGTGATTCAATGTTAACACATTGTTCAGGGTTTCAGGATAAGTAATTGTGTAAATTGTCAGCTATAAGATTGAAAGAAAGTTACTGTTCCAAAATTTCTCACTTCAAACCCGTGCTAAGAAGTGTGCGAATTAAATTATGTGTGACATTTGTGACGAATCCCAACAATAGCGTTCATAAACAATAGTGAATGTCTCTTCACCTTTCAAAATTCGTTTAACTGTATTCTGCACGTTTGAATGTAAATCCGACCATGATAAAGTACACAATGGCTAATAATTAAAAACATTTGAATGGGTAAAGTACGTGATTTAATTATAGTGAGGTATACGTTTAGTATGAGTTAGGTGATTGTCAATGTCAATGTTTAATGAGATTATTCGGGCGTGATTGTTAAGGATGAGGTTGGCGACAGTTGAATGCGCGTGCGCATGGTCAAGGTTGTATAAAGTTGGCCACTTCATTGAATTCGATATTGTAACAATTTGTTTCGAGGAAATTTGTTCTTAAATTGGTTTAATGTTGGTACTAAATATACTGTAAATGACTACTAGGCTCTTTAGCATATACCTAAACGACAATGATAATTTCTTTGGCAGATGCTTATCTATGCCATAAATAATGTAACTCTCCGAGACACCTAATTAAAAAAAAACCTAGGTAGTTACCTCTTATCCGTTGAATGCCGGGAGCAGGTAGTCTATCATTCCGATTGTGTCTGATTTCTTTACCGTCAAGGACAAAATCTTTTTGTTTGTCTATGGTCAACAAGAAACCGCAGTCAACAATAACATTCTACTGCACTACTACTTATAATCAAACCAAGTTTATAAATCACTTAATTGTAAGATCCCAAACAATCAAACACATCGGAAACAATATTCATGTTAATCACATTTGAATGTGAAACCGTTTAATAGATTGCCGGAAACCATATTAATATAAAAGGTTAAGAAAGCTGATACATTCCGCATCTGTTATGAGCATGTCGTAATTGTAAGTAGGCCTAAGATGACTGACGCGGTGTGCAATATGAATATTAGTAGAGAGTGAAAGTGGACGGACAGCCGCGAAGAGCGCCCTTCACTAACTTGGGCCAAATGTCACTGTATTATTAATTGTCGATAGTTACGCAAACCAAAACATGTTTTGTGAATTGGTGTCCGGATTTGGATATGAAACGTGGTTACGAGACGGGCAAGGGACAACTTCACGTCTGAGGTAGTTCAATGTGTTCGTATGACTTTTGGTTCACTGACAAAGAAACCGTCGTATTTAAGTTAAGAGCTTTGTAAATGGGCTGTATGTTCTATGCAGTCTTATGTAAAAAAAAACCATTTTATTAACAGATTAACATTTGTCAATGTTAAACCATCTTTAGGTCCATCATAAGTAGATAACTACGAGCTCATATAATTATAACAAAGATTCCTTTCTGGCGAATTTGATCTAAATACAAAACGTGTTTGCTTAGTCATTGATTGAACAAGACTCTTATCCGGTAAGATTTGCATACTATAAGAGGCGGATTAAATTTAACCTTTCAAGTCAATTTAAATAGTGACTAATGCACAAAAAACATACATACTTTTGTATATCTTTTTACGCGAGCAGTTTATAGGCTAACTTTACGCAAATAGCTTATAATGCATTGTTATATCGCACATTCTACGTGTGAGATACAACAATGCATTTCGGGCGCTCTTGGAGCTACCCCGCCACTATAGTGCCCCTACGATGTTTACTGTGAGGTCATCACAGTCGATTGCTTTTATACAACTATGCGTAGATGGTACGCGGGGTGCGGAGACCAACAACAGCATCTTAACCATGATAGCTATTAGGCTTGATTGCACAATTATTAATTGTTGCTGTGCCATATCAAGTGTGCTGCCTTGCGAGTTAAAATTGTGTGTAGGTATTTACACCATAAATTTCGATTAACATAGTTTTCATTTACTAACAAAAATAAAATAATTTGGTTGAATAAATGAAATGTAATCTTGATAAGGTTTGCCATGCGCAAAAGATATCAGATCTCATGGAGAGCTAAGCTTCTGAATCTAAACGTCCTAACTCTAGCGACACTACTTCTAACTCCTTACTTCATATATCAGTAATTATGTATGGCTTTGCCGTTTCGCTGCCATCGTGGAGGTAATGCGAATATTTAGTTTTTGATCTAAAGTAAGTAACGAAACAGCCAAGGTATACATTATTGCTGACATGTAGAATTTGTTCGTTATTAGGCAGGATGAACCGGTTGGAGATGATGCTGCTTTGGATTTCAGCAGTTTTATGTTACTAAGGTAAAATATATAACAATGTTAATTCATAATGATCACTGTATTAACAAATACAAACATGTAAATGATTAATTGCGGTTAAGTCATTACGTTATGTTATGAGTAAGTGACCGCATTGTATTTAAGGAGGTTCAATTTCTTTGTTACGAAATAGTTAGTCACGTTTTGACCTATGTAATGTTAAGAGTACTTTTATTTATATGCTTTAAGTTAGCAGTCACGCATACAGCCAACCCAGTGGCAAATGTCATCCGTATATGGCCTACAATACACTGTTAGCCCAAAAACTATGTGAACGATGTACAGTTGCTAACTTCTGATTTAAACAAAAACACAGTATCCAGAAATTTTACTGCTAACCTCAAACTCCCGTCATCCTGGAATATACAAAACTTAAAAGGTCTAGCTAACTTTTGTGTAACAAGTAGGTTAGATTGAGCTACACGGAAACGACTACATTCACAGTCTCTCTCAGGTTATTTGAGTAAGTTACTTTTATTTTTTTTAGAATTAAAAAGCTATGATCAAGAAGACCGAGCTTAAAGTAAGCTTTTCAAAGCAGTTTAGGCTATTGACACTTGATATCATATTTTGGGTCACCCCACCCAATAATAGACTATTGTGAAAGTTCATTTAATGAGTGCACTAGCCTTCATTATCTCCCATCAAAAACTTTGGTGTTAATCTATAATATGTCTCTTACGTACCACAAAATCCATTTTTAAAACGTGTTTACGACTCAGATCTATCATTATTATTACTATATGCTAAAGTTAAACTGTTGCGATACTTAAGAAACGTTTAGATTCTGACATTACCGAGGATTTTTTTATGTTTTATTAGGCAAGTATAGCTACTAATTTAATCACTGTTTGAATTTACTATGTACTCGTACTTCCAAATATCGTTGCGTTTCAACTCTAAATGACTACATGACCTAATTCGTGGTACTCTAGTAGATTTATGTGATTCATAAAATGGACTTTGTTTACTGGATTGCTTTATTGTAATAATTAATCTAGAACTTCAGTCCATATAACATAATCTTCAGTGCGCACGAGTGTTTACAAATATAATCGTATAACTTATACATAGTGCTTTCTTCCTGAAATATAGTCATATTTTACTGAGTGGTATTTGGCACTCAGTAGCTAGGTACCTAAACTTCTCAGTTGCAAGCCTATCATCTCGTGAACTGCTCGACAACACACTCATAGCTTTTCGTAATGTTTAGGAGTAACGAGTGTCGATACCGTCAAGTCACTCTAGTCTACTCGTTTGTCTGTTTGTAAAACATAGGTTTTTCTTTGTCTTACCAACATACGCAACCTTAACCCTTTAGCGGCCAATGATGCCAAACAGAATAGATTTTCTATTGTGTCTGGTGTCCCGGCGTTCAATGGGTTAAAACATTATAACGCAAAAAATATTTAATTCCTTGAGTGCTAAAAAATAATCGGATCCTTGTATAATTTCGTTGTCCCTGGGCGGAGGTGAACACTTTTCATCAGGTGTCTCTCTTGCTCATTTGCTCCCTATATCATATCATAAAAAATAATGCATTGTTTGAATTTTGATTATACCTTCAATATAGCTGTAAAAAGCCCCAGAAATCCTCACTCTCCACCCAACCACCACCAGCGACCGCCAACAATTCGCTTGGCCATAACAATTTAAAAAGCTAAGTTGACTGCCACTAATAGTAACAAGAGACAAAGCAAGCAAGAGAACATTACACAATGCACTCTTTACACATGAATAAATAATAAATTAAGGTGAGAAATTTAATAAGAACGCGGTATACTTTGCATACAATTGAAGCCAAAGGGTTTTACTAACGGTTCATTTAATATTGCTATTCGTTGTTGCTAATACAGTCCGTGTTTTAATTAACATCAATAACAAAAGATGTTTTTATTTGATTTCAAATTTAATGAAAATATAAGCACACAATTTAATATGACCTTTATGGTGACGTAAAAGGCACGTACACGTTATGGTCTACGTATTAACTTCAATGCCTTTACAGTCTCAAGCTTATTTAAAATGGGCAGGTAAGAATTTTTTTTTGTTATGGGTCGGTACCTATGCAAAAAAAAATTATACTTATTACACGGTGCACATTCTCATAGAAAATAGGTTGACCCACAGCCTTTTTAATGACCGCTAGACCGCTGAAGATGACCCGGTGGCATATGTGCAGTGTGAGTCGAGAGATCTGTGAAATTCACTTTTGACCTGCTTTGGAATTACAGCCAGAAGATCAGTTTTGTACGTGAAGCCTGTATGTCGAAGACCATTGTTTTTGTTAATTTAATTAGTTCCAATAAAAACTCTTTATTATATACTTTTTGATCTTACTTAAAGCTGTAGGGGCATGAAGACTCATTTTTTTTCCATGAAGACTTTACCTGGTTTAACATCATTAATATGATGACGAAATGTAAATGTCTCTCATTGTTTTTTCGTTACCGTTCTGCTTAATGAATCATGATGATTTCAAGCCTAATTGTAATCTAAAATGATGATGACTTCCCGTTAGAATGACGGAATTATAAAATGATAAGGGAAATAAACTATTAGAATAACAATCTATGTAGATACTAGAACATGGTATGTGATCGTATCATTGATCTAAGACAATTTTAAGTTTGTCACATAGGTACTAGTGGTCAAACACCGTATGATAAGAATAGGAACTAGTCTTGGTAGATTAGATAAATAGTGATTTATCACAGTTGTCAAAGTGTGGTTAAGGCTATTACAAGTTCTGAAAAACACTTAGTCACTAGCTCCGTAGAACATACATTCATGTTTAAAATATGTGTACATGTATCATGCAAATGCAAATAAAATGCGACAAACAATGTAAATAAACGATTTAATGTGACTCTAAAGAATAATACTTAGGTATTATGAAACTTTTCAGAACACGGGAATATAGCTGAATAAATAAATTTTGATTTCGGACTATGTCCGATGGTAAGTCGAATACGGGACAACATCGAGCGCAGTATTTTATATTACCCCACCGTAGATTTCAAATTAGGAAACCCAATTAAGTGTAAAATCGATTGATTAAAAGCATGAAAGTTATCCAATCATAAGTTTATGAAACCATACGATAAGCCAATCTATTTAATCAAATTACTGTTAAGTTATTTGCGTTTAGTAGTGGGTTTAGAGGATAATTGTGTAACAGGTTAAGTGTTGGCCTCGACTGGCTGCCTGCTGCCCTTCTATCTGCATGTCCTTCCCACCTTCGGAACGCTTTCAATTGGACTGCTTATTTTAACAGTGCTGTTGCAACATGCTAATAGGCTCCATCAGAACAAAAAGGCCAAGTTCTGCATTATGAATTCTCGGAATTTGATAAGGTATTTCGAATCTATAAGTTGCCGGAGATAATATTGATGAAATATAAAATTTATTGTTTACATTTAAATAGTACTTGCATTGTTAGGACCATTTTTGGCTTATGTCCATGATTAAACACAAATGTTGCATTTCTTTATACCACAGATTGTTACATACTAATTTGCTTTTACAAATAGAATAGTTTCCACGATGGTAAAAATCTATAGCCTTAATTTAAAATGTGTTTTTCTTTTAAGAAACTATGTTGAACTAAGAAATTATGGTGCCTCAGTAGAAAAACTTTTTCAGATAGTTATGCTGGAATTATATTTTATATAAACACTGCATCCATATGTAGGTTACGTAAAACTTGGTTCTGTACTCTACACTACCTTGTAGTACACTTGTGTACACGGTCCAGATCTAGCATGGATTATTTTCCCAGCACGCATCCCATCAACAGTGCTGGAGCAGTCTTGCGCAAGGGCCGGCGTTATTTTAGCGTAGTATGGGGAAACTTGGGCGTGCTTCACGTCATTGGCGACTGGAATTCACGTTGATTACGTAAACTGGACCTTATGAATAAAATTGGATCACTAGCCTTCTAACCTAAATAGTTTACAAGGGCTACACTGAAAATTGCTATGTCAAATTGAAATATTATAAGCGAGCTTTGGTCGACGATTAGGACGCTTAAGAATATATTTTTATTTTTCGAAATCTATAAAGATGACTTTTTAAAAATCCCAGATACTGTCGAGTATGATAAATGTTTCGTAATATTATAAATTACTCAAAATTAATTAAAAATATTTCGTAATATTGTTTCATTTAATTAAATATTTGCTTAAATCTGTAGCGAATCGAGACACAGTTGAAAATTTTATAGATGTCTCCTGAAGATGCTTTAGCAGACGAAAAGATTGAATAGTTTTTTTATCAATACAAAAAATTATGTGTTGCATGACACCCGATGATTGCGAAAGATCGCTGGTAGAGTCTGATGAGGGAATCGGATTTTCATGGCGTCTTGCGTAAAATGTGTTTTGTCTAGCCGTAGACTGCGATAGTTTGAAAAGAGAGGATGTTATCTCAGGTTTAACTATGACACTACATTTCCAAGTTTTGACAAAATTAATGAATGAAACAAAATTAATAGAAAACTTTAAAATGAAAATGTGAAATGAAATGCAAATCACTAGTACATTATACTTCTATAAATATGTGTAAAAATAAATTACACATCCCATTTGAAAAACACATATCTGTTTCAATCCAACACATGCGACTCTAACACTCAAGACATGACCTCTATAGAGAAACGTAAACACTGTTGTAACGATGCGTTTGAAACATGAAATATTGGGTGGCGTCGTCAAAATGTTACATAAAATGTAAAATAGTATACTACACATTTTGTTTTCTTCGTGCTGTAACATGCTGACGGCGGAGAAAACTATAATGAACCGTTGACTTCAAACAGATTATAATTAAGTGCTCACCGTTCGAGCATGTTACTCGTACATGTTCATTACTACTGTAGATAATTTTCTTTGAGACTGGAAAGTACCTTATGATGATGAACTGCTTCAACTCTATGTTTCTTCGTAGAAAAATGGTACTAGAAACTATAAGCACCTGATATCGTGTACGCGCGTGGCAGTTAAATTCTACCAGTTGTTCTTTCTATTGATGACAATGCAAGGGCCAGTAACGTTGTTGTAAACATTAGCAACTTTATTGATTTTGTAATAAGATTTACTTTGGAATAATAATAATGAAATTTTTTTATAATATATTTTTTTAGTATTGCACATGAACAAGACATAGAATCAATATAAAGGATTTTGACACGTCCGGTTTATGACAAAATCTTATGACCCAAGGTCAGTGTGTTTTTGTCCGGTTAGCTTATTCATATCATTGATACGGTATAATATTAAGTTGAAATACCCATTGTAACTGTCCAGTATTTTTTTTTCGAAATTTTAGTAGATTGTCTGAGTTATCAAGTAAAATTGCTTAATATTCCTGAGGTTTATCAAGTACATCGTGCGGGTTTTGACCACGCCCCACCACACCATCGTTCCTAGTCCTTTAAAATGGTGCAATGAACACAGCGTATGCCATAACTTAAATTTAGGCGAATTCACGCAGCAGAGTCATAGAAAATTGGAAGCCTCGTATTCGTGCCAAAGTTCAACGCCACGAAGAACATTTAAACGATGTCATATTCCATATATAATGCCATTAATATGGTTTCCGAATTAAAACTAAACGTCAATATTTCACATACAGCTCGTTTTATTCAATATCGATTGAATAAAACGAGCGACCCGTCCTTGATAAAAGACACTTAAGCTACAAACATCATTGACTATGTGCAACTATGAGTTTTAACCGAATAAATAATGAACGAATGAAATTGATTTGGATGTAAGAAAAATTCAGTTCAATTAAGAACTGTATCCATTTGAATACAGGTAGAATTACATATGTTAAGCGTCCAAATCGAGATAATAATAAAGGCAATATGGCCGTACATAAGCAAAGTCAAAAGAGCATTGAGTTGGTCACGCAAGAGATAAGATTAATGCACCAGTTGTCTTATTTCATTTTATTGTGTGCTAATGCTTTGTGTTTCGTCAGTCTTAGCAATTAATCGGGATGAATAATGATACCAACAATCAATGAATGGAGATCAAAAGACGCATGATTAGGTATCTTTCATGTGTCTTTCCATGGAAAGACAAAGAGGCATGCCGAACATACACTTGTTTACGTGGATTTTGTTGTATGTATAATACGGTTTTGTTTGTATGTTCCATATCTTTAAGAAGTTTTTCGTGCGTTTACAATCCAATGTTTGTTCTTTTGTAGGACATCTACATCTAAGGTTGCAGAAGTAAGAACGCTCTTGAATTGAAAAAAGATCATTCTTAAGGTTAACCTTAGGTACTCTTGTTTTTGTCTGTGGTATGATATTTTACGCTAAAAGAATTTTAAAAGATTTTACAGGTTTGTCTACGATTTTTGCAATACACATAGCTGATTCTGATTGGCAGTCAGTGCGCGAAAAGGGGTCAATGAAAGGATTTTTTTATTAAATAAGTTATCAAAAAAGCAGGTAACCATAACC